>VOPJ01013933.1:0-11566 GCA_014673585.1 Semibalanus balanoides
CCCTAATTCGCGTCATACCTCACAGTCCCCGCACTGGAGACCGGCACGTGACATAGCTGCTAACAAACGCGCAACACCTGGACACATTCCATTCCCCGTCACACTCGCACGCGCCACTTTAGAGTGGCGCGTGGCCCGCACGGGCGGCGTGAAGGGCCCGGGATCAGGGGGAGGTAGGGGGGGGGTTGAGTCTAGGGCTCTTCGGCCTGCTGACTGAGGGTCTCACCTCACCTTTCCAGCTGTGACACAGAGTCTGACGTGCTGGGCCGAGTTACATCAACACACGCACACCTGAGTAGCGGGACATATTCACAGATAAGGCTGATACAATTCAACAGTCCAGTTGTGTAAGCTCATGACATTTATACGCGGTAATTTTATCAATTGTCAGCTTAAAGGGAAATAATGATCTTTTTCTATAGAAATTGAGTTATTACTTTAAAGTCGACAGACGAGACAAAATATAGTTGTAAATTTGATCACATTTTACATAAAAACATTCCTAACCGAAATATATTTCATTTTCACGTTGAAGTTGATAAGCGTTCCACGCTTATTATAACGATCTGGTACTCACATGTACTTGGCAACGAATTCATTGTCCACGCTAAATTATCCTGCCTACGCATTGTTATATTATCATGAAAGGCATATCATATGTGTTGCATTCACTCTATATCTTTTGCGAATAAGTGTCTGTGTTGTCTGTGTCTGTGCATAGGCGTAGTGAGCCTGTTGGGCCAGTGGGGCAACTTGCCCCCAACATGTTTCTGATGTTTAACATTACGCCTATGGACGTCTGTGTGTTGTGTCTGTGTGTTGTGTCTGTGTGTTGTGTCTGTGTGTTTTGTCTGTGTGTCTGTGTGTGCTGTGAGTGTTGTGAGTGTTGTGAGTCGAGGATGGCACGCTCGGTTGCTGACATTATTGTCCCGAGCGTCATCATGATTTCATACGCAATTGAACTTTATGAGGAGTGAAATCAAGCAGATGTCACGAGACAATCGATGTTTTTGAATTGTGATGGGTCAATGGCTAAACGGGCACCGTGACCAGAGAGTCCATCGCGAGTCGAGTTCAATTCTAGGGTCGAGGGTTCGAGGGGAGGAGCGGCGGAGGGGGAGGGGGAGGAGCGGCGGAGGGGAAGGGGGAGGAGCGGCAGAGGGGGCAGCTGGGCACGTGAGTGGAGCAGTCAGCACATACAGTGCAGGAAGCATGACGATCCGGGCCGCGGGGCTGCCGAGCTCTACCGAAGTCAGCTGTCTCCCGACCCTGAACACGTGTCTGTCGTGGCCGCCCAGCCGGTCACGGCTGTGACAGGTGTGACGGCTGGGCGGCCCGTCACGCCCCGTGACGCCCGCAGCCGTGACGGACGCGCGCGACTGTTTGACTCATCACGAGCGGCCTGTAATGGTGATGGAGCACTAGTGATTGGGCGGCCGAGGGTGACCGCTGTTTTTACAGGCCAACACAGCCATTAAAACTCGGCCGGGATGTTAATATTGCAGTGAGGCACAGGTGATGCTACCGGAATCATGAACTGCCGCCCGATGAGCGGTGATTAAGGCGGACCAAAGCGAAAACGGCTGCTCTCGCTCCCAGTGAGTCAACACACGCGCCAGTTTTTAAAATCGCATCTGTGGAACGACCAGCCGCTGTGGTTCAGTGCGGACGCGAGCATGTCACACCTGCCCGGTGCAAACCCTACAGTTATGCCCGCGAACAATCCGCACCATACCCGGGAACTAGCGATAACCACCTCAGTGCGATGCGAGCACTTCCGTGCGCTTCGAACTTCGTAATCCAAACCGCCCCGGTGCGCGCAGTTGCCATCACTCAATCACAAACTGTCGCAAAACTCGGCGGTGAGCTCATCGATGATTAATAGTGGATTTGAAATGGCGTATCGTGATTTCTGTCGGGCCGCTGGTGAGATTGGTGGCCTGGTCGGGTCTCTAGAGACACGGTGCGTCCCGTTTCGTGACAGTGCGTCACATTGGCCGCCGCACGCAGTGGCTAGCAATACCGCGCTCAATCGAACGGACTATCTGAGCACACACGGAATCAATCGGACCGGGTGTGATTTGTTTTCGTGTCACGGTGTAAACGACACGTATTTGCTACCTGGTCATTAGTCCGCAATTGGGTATAATTGCGTACAGCGTGGACGTGATGTTATCTACGCCATGCTTCATTTACGGGTAATAGGTTTCTAGAAATAAAGCGGACACCTGAGTTGGTCATATGTCATCAGTGGTTTACATGAAATGCAATCAGTGCCTTACATGATCCCGTTTGCTGTCAGTAATTGATTATCCGAACTTATCGAGGCACTGTGATCTTATCTACGCCATGCTTCATATACGAGTAATATATTTCTAGAAATACTGCAAGCACCTGAGTTGGTCATATGCCATCAGTGGTTTACATGAAAGCAATCAGTGCCTTACAAGATCCCGTTTGTTGTCGTCAGTAGTTGATTATCCGAACTTATCGAGACCCAGCCGTGTTCGGCCTCTTCTACCATTGCTGCAACTAGTGTGTCTATTGCCTTTGTCTGCATCTATGACTTGTTTATTATTCACGACTTTATGACGTTGTCTCGTGTCGTCTTCTCTACGTTCTACCCAACCTCACCCTGCGCTCTCCGCTCTAACACTTCCCCTTCTTTCTCCGACAGACCCGAGCAGCCCGTCGTACGGGCAGACGATGCCGCCGCTGCTGCCGCTCTCGATGTTGTACCCCAGCTACCTGCTGCACGTGTACCCGCAGTACCAGCGCTGGTACGCCGACTCGAAGGCACCCCCGCCGCCGCCGGCCTCCTACTCGGAGCTGGCGCGCCGGTACGAGGCGGCGAGGCTCTGGGAGTCACTCGCCAGGCGGGAGATGACCAGTCCGGCCAGTACCGGTGAGTTCAGACCTCTTCACGACGCGACTGACTTCGGTACCCGCAGGTCTGACACGGTTATAGGCGCTGATGTTCAGAGTCGACCTGGCTTTTGGACTTTGTGTGATACATGGTGGATAAGACATCAGTGTAACAGTGTTGGACAGGGACGTAACCAAGGGGGGTGTACAGGGGCCATGCACCCCATGAACAAAACAAATTCACACTAGATAAAATGGGATTCTCTGTCGACCCGATCCTACGGTCAGCAGCATATGGCTGAGGAGCAATTTGCATTTTGACGTGCCCCCTGATACAAATCCTGGCTATGTGCCAGGTGTTGGTTGATCCACATTTGATTCTGATCTACCTTCCACCACGCTAGGATTGCTAGCGTTCTTTCTAAGGTTAAAGTTCAGGATGTTTGATCAGCATAAGCACCAGTAAGTGTGACCACTTGACCAGTATCAGTCATTCTCTCTGCATTTCGGTGGTATTTAAGCCAAACTGACCAAGCCTCGCGCGTCGATTCACAGAGCCGAAGACGCCAAAGTGGACCAGCTCGCCCTCCTCTCCGGAGGAGGAGTCGGACACTCCCCTGAACCTGTCGACTAGCTCGGCGCGGCGCGCCATCTGGTCTCCTGCCGCTGCCGTCGAACAGGAGGCAGAGCGGCGCCGCTGCTCCGCCGAAGTGAGCCCCACGCCGACCGCCGAGCCGGCCAGTCCTCCGCCAGTGGCCCCTCGGCTCTCCCCGTACTCGCCGTACAGCCTGGTGCTGCCCGGCTGGACGGCCGCTGCTGCGGCGGCCGCGGCGGCCTCGCGCCAGCTGGGACGCCCGGTGCCGGCCACACGCCTGCCGTCGATGGATGTCCACCAGCTCAGCTGTCCGGGGTGTAAGAGGCCGTTCAGCGCGCTGGCTGCGTTGGAGGCGCACATGAAGAGGTGTTCAGCGGCGCTGTCGCCTAGGTCAGCGTGCGCCTCGCAGCCTACCACCAAGACCTCACATGAGAGGTCTTTTGAGGTTAGTTGGAGGCGGGTGAACGGTGTGGGGGCCTAAGTTTTGATGACGTTACCAGTTGGATAGGGAGCTTGGGAATGGACTGCGATTGTAAACCGGTTTCTAGCTGCGTTGCAATATAATTATTAGCGTTGCAGTTCTCTGTGTTTTACCCAAGTGCGGCGGCGTTTTACCACTCACCCACAACAAGAACGCTTAAGATCTTACATAATGTCTCATCTTGATAACATGACCTAAACAATGCGTTCTTCGTTTGCAGTGCAAGCAGTGTAACAAGACGTTCAAGCGTTCGTCGACACTTTCGACGCACCTGCTGATCCACTCCGACACCCGGCCATACCCGTGCCAGTACTGTGGCAAGCGATTCCACCAGAAGTCGGACATGAAGAAACACACATACATACACACCGGTGAGTTGGATGCACAGCAAATCGGCTAAATCTATCAAATCGTCGATGAGAAATAACGCTTAAATACTTCCGCATAATCACAACATTATGTCGCCCAACGCGATGTCATATCGCCAATAACCGACCAGCGCTGCTCTATACGCCACCAACAGCGCTCCGATTCACCGAAGCATTATGATGTTATGGTTACACTTAAGCTGGCTCCAAATTGCTCCCTTTAAATAAACAAGATCATCACTCTGAACTTTCCATGCCTTCCAATCTACAAATATGGACTTCAATTTGTCGTTATTTATGTGTAATACCCAAGGGTGGGTCCCCTCTCATAAAAAAATTATCGACGAGGAGGCGCCCGCACCCCGCGCCCAAAATTGGTTTTATCATGAGGCTCGTCGCTTCACGACTGATGCCTCCCTGCAATGAAAATCAAGGGCCGGCGAGGTTCTCTGGAGGCGATACATGCTTCCTGTTCTGCTCAATGATAATAGCCAGCACGCAGGCAGCCAGATGGCCCACAGATCTCTCTCAGAGATCGGCAGATCGCTAATCGATTGTTCCAGGCGGATCGGGACCTGCGGGCCGGGACGGGACGGACACGGGACGGGGGACCGGGACCCGGGAACCGGGACGAGGATGGGAACCGGGCGGGATCGGGATCCGGACCGGGACCGGGACCGGGACCGGGACCGGGACCGGGACCGGATGGGAACCGGGAACCGGACCGGGACCGGATGGGGACGGGGATCGGGACCGGGACGGGATCGGGATCGGGATCGGGATCGGGATCGGGATCGGGATCGGGATCGGGATCGGGATCGGGACCGGAACCGGAATCGGAACCGGAACCGGGACTTGGACGGGACCAAGACAAGGACCGGGCCCGGACCGGACCGAAACTGAAACCGGGTCCGGGACCGGAACCGGAACCGGTACCGGGACTTGGACGGGACCAAGACAAGGACCGGGACCGGGACCGGACCGAATCTGGGACCGGGTCCGAGACAGGGACCGGACCGAGACTGGGACCGGGACGACCACCGGCGCCGGGCGCGTCCCTATGTAAAGAGAGATGCATTCTGTTCCGCGCGGCTCTGGCAGACACAAATCACGCACCCCGCGGCCCGCCAGCACGTTTGAATATTAATCTGATATCGGGCCGGCCGGGGGCGGGGGCGGGAGCGGCTGAGAGGAACCAGACGTGACGGCGGCTGACGGCGCCGCTAATGTATGGAGGCCGGGTGTGACCGAGCACAGGGCGACAGCGGCCCGGCCAGCCCGTCTGGCAGGCTGACTAGCTGGCCGACCCTGTATATGGGATGCAGGAAGCAGACCAGCCAGCCCCGGCACCAGCCAGATCGATGGCCGACAAGACGCTATGGATGGTCATAGAGCATTGCAGGAAGCTACCGAACGAGAGAGTTTTTTGTCCGCCAGCCCGATCCCAATAAGCAACACTCGATAAAGACCAAACACTAATGTAAGTAGGCACTTACTATCCAACGGCTTGATGAGTCATTACAATATTAATGTTAGATTGAGGGACGCAGCGATGACATCGCATTTCACCAAAGATTAGGAGCACCGAAGGCTGAAAGTGACTTATTTTTTCACAATGAAAGGTGTGATTCCCGGGAAGTTAGATGTTTCCTCTCACCGCGCATCAGTGGACGTATGTGACCCACATAAGAGTCGTGCTCAAACGACTGGAGTTTTCCAACACTATAAGCTAATTACCCTGTTGCGCTGTAAGGTTGCCTGTTGCCTGTTGCGCATTTATTTAGAGTTGTCTGCTTCCTCTAACGTCTTAGCTTATGCCTTTTATTATTGAATTGAGATTAGCTACACAATTTAATCTTTCGCAAATCGCAACATGTAGTCCCAAAACAAACAACGTTTTGAAATGATCAGAACTACTTCAATCATGAACGCCACTGTTTTAATAATTCACATTATTTGAACGCCCTCAAATCGCATTGCACCAGCGCGAGGTAGCCCACTTCAGAACATACAATGGCTTACGAGGATCGATCTTAGACTGGATTGACTCTGTGCAATGAATGCCAGTGTACACAGTGATGTCAGTGTACCAGTGTACACAGGTACTGTGTACACAGTGATGCCCACATTCTGTATTGCTGATAAATATGGGACAAGTTACGATGCAATACCGCGCAGAAAGAGTCTGTCTGTGTTTGACTCGGTTTGAATCGTCTGACCCCGTCTGACCCCGTCTGGTCCCGTCTGGTCCCGTCTGGTCCCGTCTGGTCCCGTCTGACCCCATGTGATCTTGTCTGACACCACCTGACCCCATGAGACCCCATCTGACCCACCCCTCCCTCTCCACAGGTGAGAAGCCGCACAAGTGTTCCGTCTGCGGCAAGGCCTTCTCCCAGTCATCGAACCTGATCACTCACATGCGGAAACACACGGGCTACAAGCCCTTCTCGTGCGGTCTCTGCGATAAGGCCTTCCAGCGCAAGGTGGACCTTCGCCGGCATCGGGAGAGCCAGCATCCGGATCTGATGCACGTGCCGCTGCCCCCTCCGAACCCCCGGCCGCCGATGCCGCCGGCAGCCAGGTCCTCCCCGCCGCCAGCAGCGGCAGCGGCAGCGGCAGCGGCTGTGGCGCTGTCGCTGACGGTCTGAGCCGGTCTCTCGAAGCTGCAGCGGCGTGACGCTGCGTGACGCTACGTGACGCTGCAACACAGCCAATATTGATTGTTCTCACTGTCAAGCGTAACACGAATCTCCGCCAAATGGGCCGCCTTTGAGTCGGCGCGGCCGGGCGCCCGAACCGGGCCGTTTGACCATTACTTACGTCAACAAATTAAAAATCTTCGACCGGCTGGGTGAATAGCGACGTCCGCTTCGGCGCGCCGCTTTCAAACACAGCACTTAGGCGGGCGTTCTCCATTGATTTCGGGCAATGGCCGGCAGTGGATGTGACATTGTTGTTTGGGGTGTGCACACAGAGTTGTTCAAACATTTAACGAATTCATTGCGTCTGTATCAGCGCCGAGCACGCCGAAGCAGGAACCTTTGACACGGCGCCTGACAAAATGGCAAGCCAGTCACAGAACTGCCGCCGGGGGGGGGGGGGGGCAGAGGTGCGCGCAGGGAGGGTAGTTGATCGACTGTATCGGGGCGAGGCCTAATGACTCGAGCTAGCTGGCATACATTGATGCGACCGAACGCGTGCGCAACAGCCAATTCTTGAGCTTTCTAGTCAGTCTGTATAAAGGAAGTTGTGGGGAGGAGTCGACAGTGCGTTTGTGATGCGAAGAGTTGAAGAATGTGCAGCTTTCAGACAACTTTGCAGCTATATCTCGAGTTGGCATATCTTGAATGGTAACCGGTACAGAGAAGTTCATGGTGCGGATATGCTTATGATACTGCATTTTATTGTTAGAATATTTGCCTTTTAGATAGGGCTCGGACAGCGAAATGTTGGTATTCGCAGTGGAATGCTATTTTATTTTGAGACCTTCGTACACCGTTGTGATTCAAGCTCTGCAGCGACCGCAACGAACTAAGCTTAGCAAAGGATCCGTTTGTTGATTTTAGCTCCGAGACGCTTTCGATGGTGTCCAGAAACACGTTTGACAGGCTGTCGGCTGGTGTTCAAGCTGGACCAGTTGCAGTGTCGTATAGGATTCGTATAGGATTCAGTGACACATGAGAATGTCGCTGATCACTCGTTACTATTTTTACCAAGGCGATGTTTGTGGGGCAAAGCCATGCCGTAGCCAGGAACGCACCTTTGTCTTCAGGTTCAGAAGTTTGGACAATCTTGCCAGTGTTTCGAACGCACCATTTTATGGTACCTGTCAAGCTACCCTTATCTCAATCTTCTTGGGCGCCATGTATGGGATTTTCCAGCACTGTACAAAGACGCACCCAAATCTGGAAACTTGTACACTCTTCGTGCCTTTTGCAGCGCCATCCAGCGACTAGTTAGAGACATTATCAGATTTTAGCCCCATATTATTGGTGTTTCGGCAGGTGCCGTGCCGTTGTGTGTGTGTATGGATGTATACTTTGTTGGCGAGCGGCGCGCTCAGTGAGGGTGTGTTCGTGCTATGGTGAGCTCAGGCGGCCCGTCCAATCCGGCCCGAGCTGTGATGGTGACCAGACCGTGTATACCGGCTCGGCACGGTACACTGGTGTCGTTCGTTGCATGTTACTCGCGTCCTTAATAAATTGCTGTTATCATATTAGCTGGAGTTTGTTTTCACGGTGTTTGGCATTCAGTTGGTAGTGAAAGGAGTGACTAGACCAGGAACCCTACGAAACAGTGTGGTTTGGTGATCAGCGCCACACTGTATTACCAGTAAAGCACCGTAGTTGGCGATGAGCGAGCGAGCGCAAAATAGTGAATTTCTACTCAATCGGGCAAGTAGCTTCTGAGATACAAAACGGAGCGCATGTGCGCATATGCAGAGGCACCCACCCCTGACTAGTGGAAAAGCGGCGGCTGACCACACACCAAATTTGAATACAATCAGCCCAGCCGTTGCGGAGTTGTTGCGACAAAACACCTTTCAACATCCCCCACGCGGCACGCGCCACGCGCAGTGGTAGTCACCCACATGAGTCGGCACTGGTAAAAAACAGGATTGGTTGGATGGGGCTACTCAGAATAGAAGCCCGTTTGTCAATCGGACGTGCGGCTACAAAGATATGAGCTTATCAAAAGCGTCGCCACGGGTCGGGTCGGGCTGGGTCGGGTCGCTCATGATCAGATTTTTATCATATAAGACGAGCGAGCGAGAACGACGAGCGAGACGTAAAGACGAGCGAGCGCTTCGCGCTCGGTCGTAAAGAGAATCATCTGCTAAATTTGATTATTGGCATTACAAGCTGCTATTTTGTTTTAAGAAAACAAAATGTCTAATAGAATAATACAATTTTTAAATTGGTTACATCGTCTTCCTTATCTGGCAAAAGGCAGGTAGATGCTGACTGTGTATCGTGCAAATTCCTTTTCAGTTGCCAACCAATGGCGGATCCAAAGCGGGTGGACGGACACTAGGGACAAATGCCCCCTCACAGGAACATGGGGAACATTGAATCAAAACATGCCCCCGCGCGTTCCTGCATTGGCTGTAAGAAGTGGTATTTAGGGGAAAAAAGATCGTACCCGGTCAACGAATCTTTCACGATGAGGATCCGGCACCGTCCCCTAGGTCATCGACATTTGGCGCTGACAACCCGATGTCCCCTCCCCTCCTCCCCGCTCAACGACTCTTTGCGTTGGCGACCTCCAGTAAAGCCTCCCCTTCCCGCTGACGACCCGCGCCACCTCCCCTCGGTCGACAACTTTTCGGCTGACGAAACGGAGCGAAATAGTTGTCCCCAAACTCGAATCGTAGATCCACCAGTGTCTCCAACACGTTCTATTCTTAAGATATTAGTTTAAAAACATAATGCAATTGCTCTTTACCATAGTCCATATGCGTAACAAAGGGTGGTACGTACCACGTGCATGCGATGACACTTTGATTTTCTGTAAAAAAAGTCAAGCTTGTACTAAGATGCTACTATACGCCCCATTAGATATATGGAAACGCCTAAACATCCTATTTACCGATAATTGTGCAGATTTATGCACTGGCGGATCCAGGGGGCATCAGGGGCGAATGCCCCCCCCCCAAAAACCAACCGCCTGAAATCGGCGCAAATTTACACATCTGCTGATGTAGAAGGAGATCTACGAAACTTTTACTAAGGAAAGTTGATTTTAAGACGTCTAGCAATGCATAAAGGAGCGGAATCCGATGTTTTATTTTATTTTAATGAACTTTTTTCTGGGTGATGCCCCCCCATGGCGCCAAAAACTAAATCCTAGATCCACCAATGAACTTATGTGATAGGTTCACCAATGCCCATTTAAACATGTTAACTGGGGATAGGCAAATGCCAGGACGAATGGGGATGGTTCACGGGGGGCGGGGGCGTGAACCATCCCCCTTCAGTGAATAAATTTATCCTACCCTTATTTCAGTCATGTAATTTTCGTTTGAATGATATACATTGAAGATAAAATATACAAAAAATAAATATATGATAAAGTTTAAGTACTGGTGAAAAAATTATTAGAATATATGATATTGAAAAGTTTCATGATATTCCAGGGTATAATTATTTCCTAGCCGAAATAAGTATATTTAAGGTATTTCCGAAAAGATATAAACTTAAACATCCTTTGAACAATTATTGTTCATCAACGGTAGAGTAGCAGAGATCGGAGTCCTTGGACCAGGAGCGTCGCCACAAAATTGGGAGTGGGTGGGGGCAACCAGGTGGTTGCCCCAACCCCTCCACCACTCTCCAGAAGCAGGTGGTTGCCCCCCCCCCCACTCTCATAGGCCAAGGTTAATATAATAATCCTAATCTTGGGGGATTCGAGCGATCTGGGGGAAGCAGGCGGCCCCAGGCTCCCTGGGTGGCGACGCTCATAGTTGGGACAGGGGAGATATGTCAATAATGTTCACAGATATTTCACACAATTCACTGTTGCGCATGCCCATTGTTTTATTTTCTTACCCACTAAGACTTTCCGTTTTGAGGCAAGTGCTATTTCACAAAATAAAAATGTGTTCTCTGTATCTTAAGTGCCTTTCTTTCTCCGCAAGGTTTAACTATATGAATGTTTTAACTTGATTTCAAAATAGAGACCACCCCTCGGGGTTGGTTGGACCACGAGGTCTCTGCTGTGAATCGGGCCATAGCCACGGGCGAAAGCGATCGAAATATACCTCGATTGCTGTCTAATGGCCAAACTTACCCCATGGGATTATATTTGTAAGAAGACACGTTGTCAATTGTATTCAAGACCATGCAATACCAGGCGAGCAACCATTGACACGCTACAGTGATCCCCATCAATATTTGGGCGGTCACAATTGTTTTCCATACAATTTTATGTTATTTAGGGAAGGTGAAGTTAAGACAAGCCAGTGGGAACGGATGTCCTATACGCCGATTTTTCCGCTTCGCTAATGCCAGTCGCTTCTGTCAGATAGACAGCAGCACTATATACAGTACTTCATTTCGATCGCTGCTGCCTGCTGCCATCGAAACATATGGTGGTGAGCTGCTGAACAAACAGTGTTTTGGCACAAAGGTGAGGGAATCGGTGTCTGCAAAAAGCTGCCGGGTTTGTCGCCACGTGCGCGAATATCAAAATACGGTCCAAGGGCGTATCCAGGATTTCGCCAAGGTACCACCAGCGGTCAGTGATTTGGGCCCCCTG
>VOPJ01013934.1:0-11566 GCA_014673585.1 Semibalanus balanoides
TCAATAGTAATGCAAATTTGGCCGTTGGGCCCCCCTGTTGATTCCATAAAGTAGTTCCACCACTGAGAAAGGCATTGCAGCCAGCTGATCAGTACCGATCCTGCCTCAGGCCCACCATCTCTAAGCCGCACCAGGCCCTGTATCATGCTGCCCACCATAAGCATTGTGAATGCCGTAATTATATTTGTCTCTTTTCCCTAAAAGCTTACCACATAAGCCCTAACCAGCAATGTCCATAGCCCATAGCCCTGGGTGCACTGTTATTTGCTACTTATACATAGGCGTAGGAGCCGGGGAGGGGGAGGGCAACTGCCCCTCAAACTTTTTGAGTGGGAGGAACAAAGCCGCCCCCCGCCATTTTAAAGTTCAATACATGGTCCGAAATTATGAGGCATAGCCCTCGACCACCTGGGGACGGGTCGGATCCGACACCATCGGTTTTTCCCTGAATAACTTCCGAAGCGTTGCAGATATCGACGTGAAACTTGGTGTACCTTCGCGTATATCATGTTTACGTATCTATGAAAAAGTTAGCAGTTTCGTCGAGCAAAATGGGATATACCGATTTTAGTGACATCAGTACATGGCATTTTTGGTCGAAAATAGATGTTTGAAAAGTTGCAAAAAACGAGCTTTGAAGCAAATTGCAAATATAAATGCGTTAAAACACGTAAAATGACGAGTTCTAGAGAATAGCTATCTCGGATTACAAAACAGGTTTTGTTACCCAAGTTTTCCAAAATGATTATTTTTTCTCGAAAAATTACTATAAAATCATTTTTTTGCAAAATTTGCCCCCCCCCCCAACTTCCAAATGAACGTTCTACGCCCCATGTACTAAGAGCAGCATTTATATATGGTGTTTATTTGGTATTAATCAGTTATAATTAGTCGTTTTCACGATGGTTATTGGCTGGAAAAAGATTCTGAATCCTTTCTGCGAAAATGTTTTAAAATTTTTTAGCATTGCAAAGTTTTAGCAAGGGCGGCATCCAGGGGGGCAAAGAGGGGCCATTGCCCCCCCCCCCAAACCACCCAAAAGGCGCGCAAATTTTTTGACAATTTTCCTGCGTTATGTCGTTAAAACTACGAGCCAACTTTTACTAAGAGGGACTCTCTCTCTCTCTTAAATCAGTTATTGATGCATAAGCAAGCGAAATCCGTTGAGTTTTCAGAATTATGCGATATTTTTGGGATTTGCCCCCCTCCAAACTGTCAAAATCACACTTTCTGGATCCGCCAGTGAGTTTTAGTATATGATATATTCCAGTGAATAAATTACTGATTTAGGCGATATTATCACTATTCAATAGTTATAAAAACATGAAATGAGTTCATAAATTGCATTGAACATGTTTAGACAAGATAATGATAAAAATTAGCCGTTTCTAAAGAACTATGCGTCTAGAGTCAGGGGCGTAGAAACTCATTTGAAGTTGGGGGGGGGGAATTTAGCAAAATTGTGGATGTTATTATCAAATTTCTAACAAAATCGATTTCTGGAAAATTTTGGAGTAAAAAACGTTTTTTCGAACCAGGGATACCTTTTTGGTAGAACTCGTCATTTCAGTGTTTTAACGTTTTTTATTTGCAATTTGCTTAAAACTTTTTTATTTTTCAAACATTAAGCTATTTTCGATCAAAAATGTCATGAAGTGACGTCACTTAAATCAGTATACTTAATTTGTGTTCGACGCAACTGCTAATTTTGTCACAGACGAAGTAAAATTGATTAACGCGAAAGTATACAGAGTTTCACGTCGATATCTGCAACGCTTCGGAAGTTATTCAGGAAAACCCGAGGAGTCGGATCCGACCCGTCCCCAGGCGGTCGTGGGCGGCTCATTGGCTATGCCTTGTAATTTTGGACCAGGTATATGGTATTAAGACTCAAAAGTTGGGGGCGTTGCCCCCCCCCCCCCCCCCCCCCTGCCCCGGCTCCTACGCCAATATGTCTATAGTTTATTCGTCCATTTTATCATACCGTCATACTAGTTACTCAATCTGGCAGCGTCATAGATCACAGGTCGGTCTTTGCATTGCGCAATAATGTGCTATGAATTGATTCGGCCATAGGCCATTGCAATGGGCGAGTCTACTATGGCGTCAGCTGGGGGAGTCCGTTAAGCGACCAATAGCGTGCCATGCCACATAATGTTTCGGAATCTTTTGAAAAGTTTCAGTCGGTTGAGATCACAACTAACCTATTAACTATTATCTTACTAATAATACCTCCAAACAGCAAATTTGTAACATACCTACAATATTCTTACTAACACATTACAAAATTCTGAGGGACATTTCAAGACAAAAATCGCATGTAAAAGTTGTGTAGTTAAAGGGAATGTTTCACATTTCTGAAAGTTGTCCAATGTACGCCGCTTGTGGTGCAAAATATGAAGTTGAAGTAAATTGCTTGCAGACCGAACTCTCGACAGTTGTTTCTTCACAAACGGGTGGCTCCCAATTTTTCATTGAAGATCTAAGTTTGTATTATTTTGGGCTTGATGACCGTTCATATGAAGGATTTTTTGGAAATAAGAAGAAAAACCTTCACGCATCGCAATATGTATGACGTAGTGTTCATGGTTAGGGGTATAGCGCAAATGTAAAACATGTCTACTCTTCAATTCAACACTTTGATAAAGAGAGATTGACGACTCGGCTTTTACGCAAGCTACATTCAACTACCACTAGGGGCTTCATTTTTTGCACGATTGTCAAAAACCAAAACTAAAAACTTTACTTTCGATTAGACCTCTGTGGGTTCTGTTTTAACTTCTTTACAGATACTTATTTCAATGGAATCCAACAACTTGCCATCTATCAAATCTTTGTTAATGATGAACAACTTTCTCCCCTTTAAGGTATGATAAAGATTACCTAAAGATTGCAAGCCAGAAACATTTAAAAACATATAAAAGAAAGATCCAGAATCTTTTCAGCCAATAATCTCATCGTAAAAAAACGGCTAGATGTCTAACCCGCGCCGGGCCGGTGGCTCGGCGCCACCTTCCTCGGGCCGTGGGGGGGCGGGGGCGGGGGCGTTATCGACGCCCCCTCTTACTAAACTGGCTCCCTATGGGACCTAGACATAAACTAAAAACACCATTGGAGAGCTCGTCAAAAGCGATTTCGAAACTATTTCAGTGAAATTTTGTATCATGTCAATATTAGGGTCACCAGAGGTCATCAAAGGCAAATTTTCCAGATTTAGGACTAAGGTATACCCCCAATTATCTCGGAAACTATAATAGCTAGGAGCAAACGAGTAAAGAAGCATTATATAGCTATTGAAATTTGCAGTCGCACCTAGGTCCTCAAATTTCATCTCAGGTCAATAGTTTGGGCTCCAGAGGTCATCGAAAGTAAAAAAGGCTATTTTTGCCAAAAACGTTTTCACGAATAACTCTTTACTTAAGTAAGATAGAGAAATGATTGTGACACCATTGGGTTTGTCTCGTCAAGACGCTTCTAATTATGTATATTTTTACCAGGTTAGGTCAACCTAGAAATTTGACCTCAGGTCAAGGTCAAGTGGTGACCCAATAAGGTCATGTTGTACATTGGGAGACGCGTCTTGACGAGATAAACACACTGGTAGGGGTGTACTATAAAATGGACTTTTTCGAAAATGCAAAAAAGACTGTCAGAACCTGTTCCAAGGACCTTAAAAAGAGACTTGGTGCATCGATTTCGGTTCTCTCTTCCAAAAAAAACTACCACCTCGAGAAAAAAAAGTAAAAATGCATTAAGAGCAATGTCAGGATGCCACAAAGTGGTCGTTCGTCCGTGTATTTATTCTCAATAACTTCCAATCCGCTTCAGTGACATCAATAAATTTTGATAGGCCGGTAGAACGATTCATTTGGAACATGTTGACACCAGCAAAAGTTCTAGGTCAAGTCAGGTCACGGATTATGACGTCACAACCAAAAGTATGCGCAACTTTTTTTGCTGATGGATGCTCTCATGCTACTTAAACTCATTATTATCATCACTTGGCGTTAGAAATCGATCATGACGGTTATCAGTAGTGGATACAAAGGAACAGGATGTGCCCAATCCCCTTTGAGCCTGGAAGGGGCCCAATAGCCCAAGGAGAGCCATAGCCGATTGAAGTCACTCTCAGCGAATTTCACCCCGTTTTCAAACAAATCGTAAGTGTATTTGTCCACTCTAACCTCCAGAGGACCCATTCTGGCCTCCAGAGAGCCTACACTGGTCTCCGTAGGGCCAAGTCGGCCTCCAGAGGCCCCACTCGGATCACCAGAAGGCCCATTCTGAATTTAAGAGGGCTCATTCTGGTTTGTAGAGGCACATTTTAGCATGTCAAAGGTATATTTTGAACTAAATGGGCCCATTCTAGCATATATTTGTCTTCATTGTAAAAAGGGCCCCCATGGCTAGAGGGGCCACTAAGGCCTGAGAGGGCCAAACAAGTCCTTTGGGTCCCACTTTGCCACGTGGCCTCCTAAACCGAATCCTGGGTTCACCACTGAAGACCATAATATAACTGCTTTGTGCCAAATACAACATGGCTCAGGAAATCAGACTAAGCCCTCATGAGGTTAGAACTGGCCCACTGGATGCCAAAGTGGGCCCTTTGAAAGTCAGAGGGACCCTGTGGAAACCAGATGGCCCCTGGATGCCATAGAGGGTCCTCTGGAGGTCAGAGTAGGCCCTCGGGAGGCCAGAGTGGGCCTCACGAAGGCCAGATGGGTCCTCTGGAGTCTTTGGCTAGTCTTGGAGTGCCCAGGCTCTTGTCTGAGGACCCTCTCTCGGACTCTGACCCTGGCCTAGAACCCCTCAGGCGGGGAACGGGGGCCATCTTAACAAGTCTAGGGTCCTCAAACCAGAGTCTGAGAATCTGAGCACTCTCAGGCCAGCCAAGGGCTCCATAGGTTCCAGAGGACCCATCTGGCCTCCGTGATGCCCACTCTGGCCTCCCGAGGGCCTACTTTGACCTCCAGAGGACCCTCTATGGCATCCAGGGGCCATCTGGTTTCCACAGGGTCCCTCTAACTTTCAAAGGGCCCACTTTGGCATCCAGTGGGACAGTTCTAACCTCATGAGGGCATAGTCTGATTTCCTGAGCCATATTGTATTTGGCACAAAGCAGTTATATTATGGTCTTCAGTGGTGGACCCAGGATTCGGTCAAGAAGGAGGCCACGAGGCAAAGTGGGCCCCAAAGGCCTTGTTTGGCCCTCTCAGGCCTTAGTGGGCCCCTCAAGCCATGGGGGCCCTTTTTACAATGAATACAAATATATGCTAGAATGGACCACTTTTGTTCAAAATATACATTTCACATGCTAAAATGGGCCTCTACAAACCAGAATGGGCCCTCTTGAAGTCAGAATGGGCCCTCTGGAGGCCGACTTGGCCCTACGGAGACCAGTGTAGGCTCTCTGGAGGCCAGAATGGGTCCTCTGGAGGTTAGTGTGGACAAATACACTTACGATTTGTTTGAAAACGGGGTGAAATTCGCTAAGATCTGAGCTGGTGCGGCTGACTCCCATACAAGGCGGGTCGATCGGGTGCAGCACAAATTCCTTATGTGGCTTCTTCAGCAACACCCAGTCCGGAAATGCTCCTTCTCTCTCCCCTCGTGACCTCTGTCACCACTTCAAAATACTACTCTTAGCCGCCAAGGCGAGGTTCAGCATGACCTCCTTTTTCTCAAAAACGTTCTACGCAGCACTAACACACGGTTTGCTCGAAAGTCTTTTTTCTTCACGTGCCCACTCGACGATCCCGCAACAAAACCTGCTTCAATGTTGCCTCACTCTGTGTAACATTGTAACGCAACATGGAATGTTCACTCGCCCATGGCCCCATTATCTCGAAGCCCTCCTAAGAGATAAGTGTTTTCCGCGACATCTTCGATGATGCCATCGCTCCTTCAAGCGGCAGTGCTTAAGTATGTAGGAAGCGTGTGGACTGCATGATGTTTTAGCTGACGCGTAACGCGTTTTTAATGTTTCTTTTCTGCGATTGTCTTTTTATTCACACTTTTGTTGCTTTGTTCGTGGTGCACATGTTTTTGTTTTTAACTATTTGACTTCGCCTGTCATTGGGTTCATCCCGTTGGTGATAAAGTTGAATAAAATAAAATAAAAGAGTGACTTCAATCGGCTATGGCCTCCCTTGGGCTATTGGGCCCCTTCGAGGCTCAAAGGGGGTGGGGGGCATCCTCCTCCTCTGTATCCACTACTGCTAACCGTCATGATCGATTTCTAACGCCAAGTGATGACAATAATGAGTTAAGTAGCAGCTGCCTGTGCGCCGCGCCAGCGTACGGACGCGGCGCCGGCGCTCCCGTCCCTCCCTTCTCGCCACCACTTTTTGCCTGTCCGTGTGCGTGAACGAGTGATTGGAAGCAGACTGAGTGTGTTGAGAGTGTCCAGCAGCGGCTTTTTGGTGACGGTGCGTGCGGTGCTCGTTTTGAGAGGCTTTGGACGGTCTATGGACATTGTTTTTACCCTGTTGTGAGAGCGATACACGGTAGCAGACCATCAGCTGCCACCATGCTGAAGTGCAGTGCCCCCGTTCACCGTGACCTGCTGCGGGGATCGTTCTGCTTGCGTCATCAACGCCCGGGTGCGTGGCCGCCAGCCGCTGCTTCCGCCGCCGCGCCGTCGCCAGCATGGCGCCGTACCAACGCCGGACGCTTCTGGGTACGTGTGACCTTGGAGCCTGGCTTTTGGACCGGCGCCAGCTGACGCGGTGCCGGGCGCTGGGTCGACCGTGCCCTGCAGCCAATCAGCTGAGCACGGCGGCCGGCCGCACCGGACGAGGCGCGGCAGGCGCGAACCCGGGGCCCGGCGCCGGGGGAGCAGGGGCGGCCGCCCCCGAGACGAGCGTTCAGCAGCAGCGGCCGGTGCTACAGCCTTACGGTTGGGCTCCTCAACATCCAGTCCCTGAAAGCCCAAACTATTAGAACTGAGGTGATGAACTCCAACGCGGCAGTTATGACCTGATGGCACTCCAACGAGACGTGGATCCGACCATCAACACCGAGCCGCCTCCTGATTCTGCCCGGCTACCAGCCTTTTCCGTGCCGACCGACCAGACGGGTGCGGCTACGGTGGGGTTGCACTGGCTGCCCGGGACAGCATCAGTGCCTCCCCCCTCAAGGTCACCACAGAGCCGAACCCCAACAGCAGGCTCGATACTTTGTGGGTGTTCGTGAGACCTGATCGCCGACGCAAGTTTGTCCTTGGCACAGCTTATATCGCCCTCCGAGACGCAACGCTGCTGATCTGGAGGCCAACTTCTCCGACCTGGAGGCCCAGTATCAGCGAGTGTGCATCGATTACCCTATGACGAAGATTGTATTATGTGGCGACCTGAACTGTGATTTTTTAAAGCCCTCCACCGACCCAGGCAAGCGGACATTGTGTAACTTTTGTATCAGTCTTTGTGTGCTACTCGTCCGGTCAATCCTCGATAACCACGCCTCGGTTCTTAGCTAGATGTGTGTATGTCTAACTGTTGTAATCTTGTTAAAGGCCGATGCAACTGTTTTTTGTCATTTTAGCCCTCATAGGTTTCATACAGACGTTGCCTCGCCCGCAACCAACCGCGCGACTGTTCGTACGCGTTGTTCTGCGCGATGTCTCCACACTCATTTGGTAGATTTCGACCTATTATGTGCTGACTGGACTGTGGGATAAATTCGATTCGCCACGGTCACACTTAAATGGGACCATTTCATCAAGACATTTATTCCAATGGTCGACTCACAATGCCCCCGTGAGGACATGCGGATAAAATAATGTGCGTGCCCTGTAGTCAGTGACGATACAAAACTATCATGTCTTCGTCGCCGGCCGCGGCGCTCGCCTCACTCGGCCACAGCTTCGGCCGAGGTATAACAGTCAACCGTGCGCACGGTCTGCGATTAGGCGTGACAGCTGTGAGGACATTCAGCCGCGTATGCCGAGGAGGGGCAGTGCAACATGGGAAGATCGGTGCGGCCGGGGCTGTTGGGAAGCGGGAGGGCCGATCGTGAAAGACTGCCTGAACGCTTTGCGCCGATCAGTTAAAGGGTGTCCCACCTTAACATGTAGATTTGAGTTTGAGATTAGCCATTTTCCGTGATTGGCATTGAATTATGTATGGTATAAGTTAAAACAACACCGAGGTCGAATCACAACAGAAATTCTGAAGTTTCGTTTTGAACATCTCAACAAGAAGCCCTATAGTGGTATTAGCATAGGTTCCTTAATCGATGTCGTCACCTCTCTTTACCAATGTTTGTGAAAGTCGACTTGTTTTACTTTGGCTTGTACTAAACCTACACTAATCATACATATAGCAGCGTGAAGGTTTCTCTATTTCCCAAAAATCCTTCATATGACGTCATAGCCCAATATTAAAACGTATTTTTTTTTATGCAATTAAGTACTGTTTAGTGAGAAAAAATGCCATAATATCGGTTCGGCAGCAATTCTTAATATTTAGCACCACATGCGGCGTCATTTGAGACTTTTGAAAAGGTGGGACAGTCCTTAATACGGTTTTTTTTTTTTTTATTTTTTGTCAGCGTAGCCCGCGGTTGCCGGCGAGGTGCCGGACTTGGGGGAGACCCCGGACCTGCCCTGCAGACTGCCACGTGTTGGGTGCCTGTCGCGCTTACGCTGTGCCTGACGCTGTCCGAGTTGCGAGGGATGTGGTGCACGGTATGAGCGGCGTCAGCGCTTCGCGGTGAGGACGGCGTTTGTTGGTCGTGGTCCGCATGTCCTTTTGACGCGATTGGCACGGTGGCTCCTGCAATTTTGGTCAATTCCAGCATCTATCATCTCTCAGACGTTTCCCCAATCCTGGAAACACTCCCTTGTTTCCAATCATAAGCGGTAATTTTAACCATCCAACTTCCGGCCAATTTCCATACTTCAGTCATTCCACATTGTAGAGGCGGGTCCATCAACCAGCTCTACAATTACTTATCCAGAACTGCTCCTTCCCTCGAACTAGCACGGTTTTCGTTCTCGTCACTCGACGGAACCGCCTGATATCCATATCCGATCATATCCTTTCCGCTAACGATGCGGTGGAGAGCTGTCCTCCTTTGCCTGCTGGATTGAGAAGTGGTTTTGATGTGATAGACACGCTAATTATTAAAATTTGGCAGCTTTACGGAATTGATATCAACTTGCGTTTTCTGCTTACCTTCGGAATCACAACTCGAGCGTAAGCTTCACTGAGCTCTGGCAACACAAATTTCAGCTCCGCTTCCAACAGCATCGGTGTTTTCCAGGGTTCTTCCCCCTCTGCTCTACTGCGTCTTCGCCAACGACCTCAGCCTGTTCGCCGAGGACGCAGTAGTAGTATAGTATGCCGATGATACCCAAATTTTAGTAAGTGGCAAAAAGTCAGAGCTCAATTACGCAGTGAGCAGAATGGAAAGTACGCTAGCTTCTCCAGACATCTGGTTTCGTGGAAATGGTTTGAAAGCAAACACTGAGAAAACTCAACTGATGCTGTTGGGAAGCGCTCAAAATTTGCGCAATGCCCCGAATGTCACGGTCAAATTTCGCGAATCATTCTCTCGTACCCATTTCAGGAAGTTAAAATCTCGGCGTATACCTTCGCCTCGGGCCTTGACAACTGGTGAGCCCATGTAACCTCGTCACTAGACGTTGTTTCGGCATTTCTCGTGGGTCTATCACTCTTAGGACCGCCTGCCATCGTCGTCATACCTCCGTGCTGGGGGTCAACGCTCTGGTTCTCTCGCAGGTTTTCGATACTGCATCACCATATATGGTACGGTTACGGAACGAACCTATCTCGAATTCAAAAAATATTATACTATGGGGCAAAAAGTGATTTTCGCCCGCAAAAAGTTTTGATCATGTGATCGGATCTGCTTGAAGAACTGGGTTGGCTCATGCGCGAGAACTTGTGTCTGGACACACGCTGAGACTAAACGCATCAAAGGTGCGCCGTTCGCGAACCTGAGGACTGGCGCGGGTCTCGCACTGTGGTGAGATGCGCGAGGCGGGAGTGTCGGGCAGAGCCACTCGCGGGACCGTGACCTGTTTTGTCGCCGGTCACGGAACGGAGATGGGGAAGAGGCGCTTCAGCTGTCGCGGTCCCAAACTCTCAACTAGCGTTGCCTCCAGACTGCTGGAGCTTCCCGTGACGCTATTCCGCTCGCCGCCTGAAGAGCGCCCTTGTCGGGCTCGCTGCCGCCCCGACTGACTCCATTGGCCGCTTCCCGGGCCCATGTGTGATTGTTTCATTTGGCCTGCGTGAATGTGTGAGTAACTGTGTTGATCATCCACCTGACCATTTGACATTTGTTTTATCCGCCTACGAGAGATGGTAATAGCCACACGCTTGTTTGTGGAACATCTTAATAAACGTCTGAGTCTGAGTCTGAGTCTGAGAGCATCCATCAGCTAAAAAAAACGTTGCGCATACTTTTGGTTGTGACGTCATAACTCCATGACCTTACCTGAGCGGAAACTTTTTCTGGTGTCAAAATGTTCCAAATTAATCGTTCTACCGGCCTACCAAAATTTATTGATGTCACTGAAGTGGATCGGAAGTTATTGAGAATAAATACAGGGACGAACATCCACTTTGTGGCATCCTGTCATTGCTATTAATGCATTTTTAAACAGTTTTGGTTTTTCCGAGGTGGTAGTTTTTTTGGAAGGGAGAACCAAAATCGATGCACCAAGTCTCTTTTTAAGGTCAATGAAACAGGTTCTGACAGTCTTTTTTTTGCATTTTCGAAAAAGTCCATTTTATAGTACACCCCTAACACTGGTGCTGTTTTAACTTCTCTATCTGAATTGTATCGAGGGTTATTGACAAAAAGGTGACCTCGGATGACCTCGGCTGACCCTGTGGGGATACCAGAACAAAGACTGCTCATCGGTCTTCAAGAATGGCCTATAATAACATGATAAAGAATGAATTGGGCTGATATCATGCGTATCCTAGGAATGGAAAGCATTTTAATAATTCCCCATTGACTTGTAATGGAGAGTTCAAGAAAATGACCTGACCTTAGGTCACCGATATGAAACATCCGATATATACGAACTATAGGTAGTGATTCTCTCATGAAATCCTGTAAGTACGAAACCGATCAACTAAAAACTCTGGCTTTGGTAGGGCCGCAAACTTTTTTGGAGGTGGAGTCGCATGACCCGGCCTAGTGACCTGACCTGACATGACCTAAAGTCATACAAAAAGAGAAGGCTGGGCAAAAGATGAATGAACAGGTACTGCAAATTTGGCGGCGCTACTCGCCGCCGGTTTTCCGATATCCCGGAAAAACCTGAGGGAGGGTGTCTAAACGCCCCCCCCCCCCCGGCCCGGCGCGGGTTAATTTTTCATACGAAGGAAAACGCTACTAAGTAGTAATTGGTTTATAAATAATGCAGGAATCAAATATAAAGAAACTTGGGATCTATCCCTAAAGTGAAATAAATTATGGTATGTGTATTTAGAGGAATTATCTAGATGTTTGCCTATCACTGCGATTAAAACAACTCAGATGAGACTTAAATGGAGTGAAGGTATCCATTGTTTTGAATTGTCAAAAA
>VOPJ01013935.1:0-11568 GCA_014673585.1 Semibalanus balanoides
AACACGATGGTGTCACAATCTTTTTCCTATCTCACTTACGTAAACAGTTATTCGTGAAAACATTTGTGGCAACAAATAGCCTTTTTGACTTTCGATGACCTCTGGAGCCCAAAATATTGACCTGAGATGAAACTTGAGGTCCTGGGTGCGATTGCAAATTTAAATAGCTATATAATGCTTCTCATTTTTTGCTCCTTAGCTATCATAGTTTCCGGGATATTGGGGTATCTGGAGCTAAGCCTAAATCTTTTTTGTTATGCGAAAATTTGACCTTTGATGACCTCTGGTGACCCTAATATCGACCTGAGAAAATTGTTCACTGTAATAGTTCGAAATCCGCTTTTTGACGAGCTCTCGAATGTTTTGGGTTTATGCTAGGGTCTTATAGGAGGCGATTTAGAATGGGAGCGTCGAAACGCCCCCCCCCAACGGCCCGAGGAAGGTGGCGCCGAGCACCGGCCCGGCGCGGGTTAAGATCATTGCTTTCACGTTCAGTGCAGGAACGCGCGGGGGCATACAGCATACTTGTATGCCCCCAGATTCCTGCGGGGGTGGGGAATGGGGATGCGCCCTCGATGCGCCCTGAATCCGCCAGTGGTGTTGGTGAACACTTTCCAAAGCGCTGAAAGGGCCAAACAAAATGGATGAAAAGCCACGTTACAAGGATGGATAATGTAGTATGGCATGTAGATGTATGAGATAGGCCATACCAACGTTTGGGTGCTGGAATTAGCAAATGGAAAAATCAAGAACCAGTGAAACCAATTTGGAATAAGCCATACCAACTTGGAATATTTTTTAGGTCCAAGGGCTATATTTTTTTAATAATTGCGCCGCGTAGCGGCGCGAAAAATTTGACTAGTACCTATGCCCTGGATATGCATTCTCATCAATGCGTCACGTTGTGTATAGTGCGGACCTCTTAAAATGTATTTTTCGCTTCAAAGTGTGGTAAAAAAGTGTTAAAGCGAGCGAACTATTTTGCACAATAATATAAGAAAATAGCAATATAAAGCATAAATGCGTTTTAATGCGATGGGAAACGGCACGATTTTTAACTCCTATATAATATATTCGGTATTTAACCCGCGCACTGCAGGGGGGGTTGATTTCCGCCCCCCTCAGGTTTTTCCCGAGACAACTGCATTCTTCGGTTATTTGTTATATTAGACTTGGTTTAACATCGAAAATTGTAGTTATGCGAACAGAGGCAAAGCCATTATACATTAATTACCGATTCGCTTTTGGTATGAGGCTTGATCGTTTGGGGGGGGGGGGGTGGGGCAAACAGGCCACTTTAGGCCTTAGGGGGAGGGGGGGGGCATGGCCCTAAATGCCCCTCTGGATCCGCCAGTGGAGGGCGCCGTCGTTAGCCGGAGCCCGGAGGGACGCCGTCACTGGCCGAATGGGCGCCGTCACTGGCCGAAAGGGCGCCTTTACTGGCTGAAGGGGCGCCTTTACTGGTCGAAGGGGCGTCTTTACTGGCCGAAGGGGCGCCGCCACTGGTCAGAGGGGCGCCGCCACTGGCCGGATGGGCGCCGACATGGTCTGGCCGTAGGGCGGTATTTGGCTAGGGGGCGACACATGGCCACGATATGAGGTTGGCATCTGACCGTGCTGCAAACGTCATATATTGAGCCCCGTAAACAGGCATATTGCAGCGCCTTCGGCGCGGAAACTGGTCTGTATAAGAGACCTTTCAGCGCCTTCGGCGCAGAGGGGGCGCCCCAAGGCCCTAAGCGCCCTGTACCTTCGGTGCAGGGGCGGCCACCCGCTGCGCGGTGGACACAAGGGGTACCACCCCCGCCGCTCCCTGTATCCGCGCCTGTAAGCTCCTTAAAGTCTCGAAAAGCCTTATATTCCACGTTGCATGATACAGTTCTTTAATTTAGTACTCGATTTTCTTTTGTCTCGCCCATGCGGTACGCGTCATTTATCATACAATAGTGGCGCAGGGCGTGTGGTAATTTGTCCTTGATATATATAGCTATTTATGGGGTTATATCATTCTTGTCGGGTCCTTTTGATATTTTATTAGAATCTGAACTCGATTCTGATATATTTCTTATGTTTTTAGCTCTTGGCTTTACAAAGATAGCCATTTAGCACCTTGTTCTTTGTTGCGCCGGTAATGCCGCACGTGTCAGCTTCGACAAGCTTGCATTCTTATGTTGTTGCCAATTTGAATTGCCATTGGCCCTTGCTTGGTTGTTGCTCTTATGCAAGGCCCTAGATGCTCTTATGTATTAATTACAGTTTGGGTAGGAAATTGTCCCCTTCATTTTTCTTAATGGTAGGGTATAAGTCCAATTTTCTGACCATCTAAGCCTCAGTGTTCATGCTATCAGAATACAGACAATAATGACAGTTTGGTGCTTTTGTTAGTTTGTATTGTTAACTTCTCTGATAGCATAACAAGTTTGAGGTTAAGACGTGTCCAGGCTTACATGTGAGGCTAACACTGTGCCTCACATTAACAACAGCCTGTGGGTATAACATGAATTTCCATAACCATGAGTATTCTTCAACCACGGTTATTCCAATAGCCACAAGTATTCTTCGACCGGAGGTGATGCATCTTTAGATTGTGCTGTTCTAAGTAATGGGCCATGAAGGAATGCTTAAAGGGAGATGCTTAGTCATTCTGGTATACCCGTGGACCTGATGTTAAGCTGTGCCTGCCATCATTGTGGATTCATGAATTTTGTGCTCACTCTGCCTTTTATCCTAGGGTTGGAACGTTTGATGCTGGGTTAGGAATAGCTGAAGAACTGTGGAAGACACATTTATCAGATGTAAAATGTAAAACAGATGATGTAAAATATATAACTAAATATTTATAACAGTTAACCCTATGCCACAACTTCAGCATTACAATGTAATTGTGGTTTATGTTTACGTATGGGCAACTCTGATATTTTACATCATCTGTTATTTCATCTTACCTTAATATACCAGCGATTACGGCACAAAAAACAGATAGTTGAGAATGATGACTGCATATATGAGTCCAGGAGAGGGAATAAAGGCATTTTATTGCAGAGGCGTGCTCAGGAATAGAAAAAAGGGGATCATATTATTGCAAGGAAACTATGATGCATGGGCCTACAAGGACATAACATACTTAGGCATTGTTCCTATGAAAAACGCACCAGGGGTCCTCTTTGAAACAATTTTGAAGAGTATAGGCGAGCCCAGTTAGGGTAAAAAGTGCAACTTAATGTGAATTGAAGTTACAAGTTAAAACAGTCATTGTTGACTATTATATTAGCCGGATTTATTTCTATCAAAAGGTCTTGCCACCTCCCGAAAGGATCTGGATACGCCTACGTATTATTTGCAGCATTCAAATGGAAACTATCTATGACCAGTAACTTATTTATATCTTGGTAGCAGCATGACGTGCCATCCATATTTGTTATATTTTGACTCTTTTTCGTTAACCTGGCGCTGCCTATGGTACAAAAATATGCTTAATAACTATTTTTTATGTACAATTAACAAACTATTACATTTATCCAGAAAAAGCCATACAAAATGTTTGAATTACGCTTCAACTTCGCCCCCCAATTTAGTGACCTGCACACGCCTATGATTTTTGAATTTGGAAAAATCGTCATCACATATCAATTTCCCACTCAATATCTATCGATCACTGTTAGTTTCGTTAAAATCGGTTGATAAACATGCCAGCTGTGTTGGATCCCAAAAAACACTTGAATTTTTGTAGTTTTTTGCCCCCCGTTCCCTATTTAATATTTTTTTTTAGAAATGTAGATCGTGTTAAGGGGAATAGACCACCGTTTGATTTTTGAAAATCGGATCCGTATTAGATCTCGAGATTTTCCGGGGGGCGAATTGCCCCCCTGCCCACTATAGGTAGCCGGGAGCCTGCCACTAATAGGGTTAACCCGCGCCCTATGGGGGGGGGGGGTGGCTGACTGTCCCCCCTGAGGTTTTCCTTGAATAAGTTTTTAGACATGCTTTTTAGACATCTTTCTGAGAATTTCCAGTAGCTGAGTTAACCCGCGCACTGCAGGGGGTTCGCGCCGAACACGAACTGCAGGGGGGGTTGATTCGCCCCCCGTGAGATCTCCCAAAAAACTAGCGCAACGTAAGCGACAAGCGGAAAACGGCATAGATAGCTCTAGGTAAGCCCATCGGAAAAGTATTTCAGTCTTTCTTTGGATCAGGTCACAATTGAGTCACCAGTGGTCACCAAAGGTCAGATTTCCGGTTTTTAGACTCTTTTAGGACATTTTTCCAGAAACCCCCGATTATCTCGGGAAACTATGATAGCTAGGAAGCAAACAAATTAGAGAGGCAATCGATAGCTAGAAATTTTCATCGCATGATGTCCTCAAAATTGATCTTCAGATCAAAAGTTCAGGCTCCAGAGCTCATGAAAAGTCAAAATTACTGTTTTTAGCCAAAACAGTTTTTTCGTGAATAGCATGCTCACCTAATAAAGATAGGGAAAAATCATTATTTTGACACCATTCGTGTTTGTCTTCATTGATGCCTTTGAAACATATACACGGTGACCTGGTAAGGTCAATTCAAATTTGACTCAGGTCAAGGTCATTTGGTGACCCAGGTAGGTCATGTTTGCAATTTGGGGCAACGCGGCTAGACGAGACGAAACACCATTGGTGTCAACTAATCGTCTCTATCTTTTTTTCTATCAAGAGTTATTGGCAAATCATTGACTGATGACCTCAGATGACCTCAGATGACCTTGTTAGAAATCATGAGCAGCAATTGCACCTTATCATTCAGAATGAGGCAAGGTTGATTCTGAAATAGCATAGAAAAATTCAGAAATAGCATGATTCTGAAAGAATTAGCCTGATCCACGAATGGTACTGAAATGGAAGCATTTGTTTATTTTCCCATTCACTTATAAGGGGAGTCAGAATTGACCTGACCTTTGGTCACCGATACGAACAACATTCCGAGAGTATACGAATTGTAGGTACTCATATTCTTATGAAATCCTGCAAGTTTTCAAAAACTTCGAAAAAAGACTGTTGGCTTTCACGAACGCAAACATTTTGAAGGTGAGGTCACTTGAATGGACTTGTGACCTGACCTGAGATGACCTGAAGTCAAAACATTTCCAAAGTGTGGGTAATTGATGCCCAAACAGGTGTACGAAATTTGGCGGCGCTGCGCGCCGCCGTTTTCCGCTGCTCCTTGAAAAACCTGAGGTGGGTGGGGGGCGGAAATCAACCCCCCCTGCAGTGCGCGGGTTAACATTTATACGTATTCTGTTAGAAATGTCATCGGAAAATGGTATAAAAGTAGTAAAGTAGTATCTTTACTAGGCGCCACATAACCAGAGTTGAGGCGCCCTTAAAACCCTATTACTGTCGGGGGGGGGGGCGAATCGGCCCCCCTTGAGGTTTTTTCGCTATGGGTCATTCAGACTCAACTCAGAATCTTCAAACTTGCTGTGTTTTCCCAACATTCATTGCGCATCGAATGGTGTACTTTTTCCAAATTTAATTATTAGGAGGGAGTCTCCAGGACAGTTTTTAGGGCTTGGGGCCGTGTATCATCATCTAGAGCTGTACACCGGTCTGTTCCGGGGCCGTTGACACAAAATCTTTGCATGGTTAACACTCATGGATGAAGTCTTTGTGTTGCTGTTGAAGATAAGTGTTAGCAAAAAAAAGACATCGTTAGAGAATGATTGTTTTTTCAGATGGCTATCTCAAAAATTTTGAATTTTGAAATCCATTTTTTTTTTTAAACATATTTTTTTCACAAAAATGATGCAATTTTTATTCAGGACGTATTTAAAACATACGGAAGCGATATGTGAGAGGAAAACATGCCAAATAATATGTGTTGAAAGTTTCAGTCGTGTGATATCTAAATATTTGATGACCTGATGTTAGGTCAAATGCTAACCTTCCAATTATAGTATAAATGGTGGTAAAAAATTAAAAACGAGGGTTTAATACATTGCATCAATCCAATTTATATTTCAGTTTCATGTCATCTTAGCCCCATTCTTGATTTGAAAAAAGATTGAATTTTTTAGTCAGTGACCTTTTGGAAAGGTCATTTCAAGCGTCACAACACCTTTTTATCGAATAACTTCCGTAACAAGACATCATAGTGACTCCAACAAATCGGTCTCAAAATGTATGTGTCTTCGTTCAAATACGCGCTTTTTGATATGCATTTTGACCGATTTACGTCAACATTGACCTTGACCCGGGCGCCTTGTCAAAATTTTCGATTGACAAACTTTGATATGATTCGAACCGCCGCAAGTGACGTGAGAACACGGATGGTACCAAAATAAGTTGCTGTATTTACTTTATATTAAAAAGTTATTAGCGAACAAACATTTGACTGGAAAAACAGGGTTTTTTAACATTTGTTGACCTTACAGATTCCAAACCATTTGACTGACGGTAATTTCTGATGCCTTACGGGTGATATATTAAACCGCATGGAGGGGCCGGGTTGTAAATAAAATCTTGTCGAGACCCCGAGGTGCTTTCCTTGATTTTTAGAACGGAGGCCGAAGGCCGAGGTCAAAAATCAAGAAAAGCACAGAGGTCTTCCTTGAACAATTTATTCCGGCCGAGTGGGGTATGATTTTACCAAATATTGCCGCGTAAGTCAGTTCAATGCGTTTTTCTTATTTTTCAAATCATGTTTAATTAATAACTAGGTCCTTACCAGAGCATAAATTTATTCTTTTAAGTTTAAATTTTATTTGGACTGTTCGATTAAAAATTTTGAGAAGGCCTTGGAAAGCCCCCCCCCCCCCCAAAGTCGACAAAAGTTTCAGAATATCCAGTAATTAATTTTATTCAACACACTTTGTTTTTCACGCCGCTCTGTCTTGGTACACAAATTTGACCCTAGGGCTTTTCGTAGATTATGTACCAGGTCGTAACCACACCTCTCCGGCTAAAAATGCTGTATTTTGATATCCCCGGCCCATATGGTAAAAGACAATTTAAAACCCGGGCTATACAAAAGCAATTATGTCGATTCCTCCTAGCTGCCATAGTTTCCGAGATTAATGGCAAGGTTTTCCTGTAAAATATAATATCATCTTTTGACAAAAATAATTTGATGAACCGTCATTGACTTGAAAGATAATTTGTGACCCCAAGGTCACCAAATTTTACAAATAGAGTTCATTTGTCGACCTTAGTCACACACCCAGGTTTCATGTTCTAGCTCTATATTGGCAGCGGAGATCTCTGAAGGGGGGGGGGGCCAAATAAGCCCCCCCCCCCGACAGATTCGTATACTTTTCATCCCTCCAGGAATAGGGTTAAGCCCAAATCATCATCATCAGGGGATGACGTTTTAGTGACGTCATGTTTGTGAGAAGAAAAAAAAATGTTTGAAGAAACAATTGTAAAACATACAGTTGTATTACAAGGAGGAAACGGGAAACGCAACAGACATTTAATGACATTCTCCTTTGATTGGCAATATTGGAATGGATAATTTTTGTGTTTTTGACCCCTCAAAAGTGATTTTTTTTGTGGGAAAATAAATAATCAAGTTAAATTTTCACATATTTAACCCGCGCTTGACCGGGGGGAATTTTGCCCCCCTGCCGTTTATTCGTGATTACTCACGAACCGTTTGAGCCTAAGGTATCAACCTCAAACTTCAGTACCTTCCTGCACATCAATTTTACATCGGTTGGAAAAATTGGTCAATGCTTCAGATTTTTGGGGGTTAGATATACACCGTATCGTGACGTCACGTTTCTTGAATTTAGAGACAAAATCACTCAATTTTTAAGCAGCTGTAACATGTTTACAATTTGAGATCAACTAAACCCCAAAAACTGAAATATAGCAAATTGCATGTAGTATAAAACTGTTTTCTCAAAATTTCAATTTTTTTTATTTTTACCATTTTTGGGGGGACCATTTTTTGTGCTTTTTATGTCACATCAAAAACCGGAATATATGTGAAAGAGTGGTGCTCAAGTACTCAAAAACAAAATTTCAAAAGAATATCACCATTTTTGACTTAGTGATAGCCAGTGTCCCAAGATTCCATTTTGGCTTGGGTGTCAGAGTGGAAAATTCGAGCCCTAAAAGACCATGAGAGTGAAAATGATGTAGATACTGTACAATATTGATTACTGTTTTGAATATGAAAAGCAGTGGTTTTCATTGAAATCATGTATTTTTAGTCAATATTTATTGATAAGGGAATCAATATTACGATTCATAATTTGGGAGTGGAAAATTAATTCCCAAAATGGAGAATGAGAGTGGAAAATTATTCACAGTTGGGTATCATCTCCCACCCAAATCGACACATTTTGGGACACTGGTGATAGCCTTTCAAGCACAATAAACTATGCTCGAATTTAGCAATAAAATCACAAAAACTTTAAAAGGCTGTGAAAAGGGAGAAATTCAAATATAAACTGAAATGTAACCAAATCAGACAGACATATAAATGTTTTAAAACAAAAACAAGTCTCTATTTTTTTGCGAAAAATATCAAAATTTGTATATCTATGTGAAAGAAAAGTGTTACAACAATATAAAAGCCAAGTTTCAAATAAAGAGCACAATTTGTACTAAGAAAACCTACGAATGGTAACTGATAACGTAATATTTTGAAATTTATTTTTCTTTTTGCTTATTTTGACAAGATAAAGGCAAACAAATGTCAGCAATGTATTTCTGAGAACAAACTGGTCTAAAACATGCCTTTTTTGTTAAGATTTATCAATAAAAACATTTGACCTCATTTGACCTGAATTTGACCTCAGCTTGACACTTACTTTATTTACATGTGCTTCGATGGTGCCTTGATTATCACTATAGAAATATACGTATAAAACAGCCCATAAAACATGTGTAGCATGACTATCAAAAATATGTTTCGCTCAGTGACCTTTTGTGACCTGATCTTGACCTTGACCTTTCCTCTAAAAAAATCATTTTTGCTTTTGCGGGATGTGTGTCATACCTTTGGGGGCACTTTGGGTGATCATTGTTGCAATCAAAGGCTCTGGATGGAAAGTATGGTCCATAAACTCAAATGCCTCGATTTTGACTTTGACCCTGACCTTGACCTATTATGCGACCTTGATTTTATAATAAATCGAGTATTGCTTGAGATGCCGTCTCGATGAGAGCTTTCGAACGCCGCCTTGCGCGTCTCGCTTATCGATCATTTCGGTTCCGGAGTATAAACGAGGGGGCAATATTTGTCCCCCCTCGGTCAATGGCGTTCGGAAATAAGACCCTGTCAAGCGTGGGCTAAAAATGGAATGTATGTGAAAGAACTGATCATAAACAATACCCAAACCACATTGTCAAAGCAATATCTTTACTTTTGACTGAGTGATGGCTCCCGAAGTGTAAGAAACTTTATGACGTAATTTTATATATATATATATATATATATATATATACCTTTTTTACTTTTGGGGACCAGAATATGAGCAAATAAATACCTTTTATGTAATTTGGAGCTAAGAACTGGTGTATATTTTTTACATTGATCAATTTCTAATTTTGAGGTCTCTTAGACTGACCAAAATTGCTATTCTGGACGTGGTCTAAGGGAGGTTATTCACTTGACCTGGAAGGTCACCCGGTTAACTTGAAGCCTAAAAATTGCATACCATTAGATTCCTCACATGACAGGCAACATGCATGCTGGTTCTTTCCGCGTTGCTCTATGTTGCTTGGTTTGGAAAGTTAGCTGGTGAATGGCTGTCAGCCCCCCCCCCCCGTAGGGCGAAGGTGAATCAAAGCTGCCGTAGGGGCGAGGGTTATTAACATCAGTCTGTTTGGTGTTTTCTTGTTATTGCATTCCATAATAGCAAGAGGCTTTTCAGGTCCAGCGTGCTCATTTTAGGGTAATCAGTCTAGGGTGCAATTTTGTAAGATTTTGGAATTTGTATTGGGACGCCCCCGCAAATGCGATGCTACTTACAAAAAAAATCACCTGTAAAATTATTTTGAAAATATAATTATTCAGAGATAGCGCAATTGCTTCAAAGGTTACATTGGTCTCTCCATAAGCCCGCATTAGACTGGGGCGTTTAACGCCCCCTGATTAATTTTCGTAATAACTCAACAACCGATAGCTCTATCAACGAAAATTTCTGGTACCTTCTACATCGATTGAACAACTTATGTGAAACAATAAAGAAATTTCTCGACAAGAAATTGAGTTATGGCGAATTAATTGATTTTTTGGGTCATTTTCCCTTAAACGTTTATTTTGTAATTTTTTGGTCAAGAGCTCATATTCTAAATAATACGAGACACCCATGTTGTATCCCTGGCTATTTGCTATCTTTTGACTTTTTTGGATACCATTTTCCTCAAAATATGTAATTTGTGCGGTCTGTTAACGTTTAGCTTATTTTGGTGTAAAACCTGTGAGTAGTGACGGCACTAAATTTGTTATAACTCCATTTTTCGACTAAATTGTTTTATTGTTCCACAAAAGATGTTAAATCGATGTAGAAGTAAGTACCCGAAATTTCACGTTGATAGAGCTATCGTTTTTAGTTATTACGAAAATTAATCAGGGGGCGTTAAACGCCCCGCAGTCTATTGCGGTTTTATGGAGGGACCGTGCAATCTTTGAAGCTATTGCGCTACTTCTAAATATTGATATTTTCCAAATAATTTTACAGGTGATGTTTTTGTTAGTAGCATCACATTTTACGGGGACGTCCCAACTCCCAATACAAATTACAAATTTCGTAAATGTATTGTCACCCTTGTAATCAGCAATGATTAACCCTTGCTTGGCGCCACTGGACATATGAACTAAAAAAGAAGGACAAGTGCACGCCCGCCCCCGCCGCCACCCCTTGCTGACAGTGGTGGACCATTTTTTACAACTGTGTACCGTGCTACCGCGGCGTTGCGTGGGCGTCGGCAGACGGGATGAACGTAACTGGCTTGCGGAGACACCTAGCGGCGGGTTTGGAACTAACGTTTCCACAGTACCCCACGCCCACTTGGACCTATTCCTCATCTGTTCCAGCTCACTGATTTGCCTACCGTGATTAATTCTTGATAGTTTTTTATGGCAGGCCACAGTAGAAGAGATATATGACTTAGATTGAGTTAAATTGTGTTGAATTGTTGCATGTGCTGCCCTGGATTTTTAATTTATTTTTCTTCCATTACAAGTGATTTCAAATGTTCTTCATATCAATGCTTTGCCATGTTTTCCAAAAACATTTTCAAAAGCCTTAACAGTGTTACTTTGTGATTTTTTGAAGTTTTTATGGACAAGCTGTTGCTTAAATTCACGTTAAAAATGTACATGCAAATGATCACACTGCTGTCAAAAACCTTGATTATCAGTATAGCCACAGCTCGTAATAATGGGTGCCATTTGACCACACAGCTGGAGTGTATGGAAGTCTAAATTACCACTACGCTGTCTTATCACTGGACATTATTTTGAATTAATAACAGAGCAGAATTTATTATAAGCATTGCGTCTGCATGAAAGTTGATACAGCTTGTGTTTTGTTTTGCTTTCTCGAGTATTTTGAATGACTGCTCACTCATCATTATTTTT
>VOPJ01013936.1:0-11567 GCA_014673585.1 Semibalanus balanoides
TGTGTGTGTGTGTGTGTGTGTGTGTGTGTGTGTGTGTGTGTGTGTGTGTGTGTGTGTGTGCGCGGAGGGGGGGTACGACTCCTCTGGCGTTTGGCCCCTAATTGAGCTAGGGGCCAAACGCCAGAGGAAACCTAACTGAGCTTTGACTAAAAAACGAGCGTGTTGCTTGTGACGAGAGGAAGCCATTGACATCCGATTTTAAGGTCCTGGGTCATTAGGTGACCTCTGAGGTCATCTCAAAGACCAAAATGATTTCAAATCGTAAATGTGTAAAAAAATGAATACTTTTCGAGCTAAAAAGGTATAGAAACATCTCAAAATGCTAAATGGACGCCAAATTTGATATCAGCATAGCAAAGTGACCTGAATATTGTCAAATTCCCAAAAAGGTCATGTCAGGTAATCTGAGGTCATTGAACTCGGTTGAACTTGGGAAGAAAATGACCCCAGTCGAACATGATTATGTATTCCTTTCATATGATTATGTAAAATGGACCCTAGATTTCAAATCAGCGTCACAAATTGTTAAAAAAAAAACGGACAGAAGCAAAACAAGAAGACATCTGAGGTCATCGGAGGTCAGTGACCTCGGTTAACCTTAGAAAAGGTCAGTCGAGGTCACAATCTCAGCAGAAGACACACCTGTCACTTGGAAACACCTTTGCATTTGCTCCTGAACGTCAAACACTCGGAAACTAGACATGTAACTTGGATCGATACTACGGGACGCAAGTTTCGCCTGACATGACCTTAAGAAACAGGTCAAAGGTTACGGGTCATAAAAGTTGGAAGTTCGCAATTTTTTAGAGTATGTGTCAAATTGTTCAAAAGTAGGGTACTGAAAGTTTCATCGCGATCAGTTTATATTTACGCGAGTTATTATGGAAAAACCGAGGGGGTGGCATCCACCCCCTACCCGGGCGAGGGTTAATAGCAAGATGGGTAAATTCTTGAAAAAGGCTCTTATCGAAGTAGAAGTTCCACTCTTTTTCCTGATTTTGAGTCTAAATTGTCAACTCTGCACCCTGGCTCAAAAGCAATCCTAGGACACTGTCGATCAGGCAGGATCAGGCCGCGGGTCAGATGGGCCAGACGGGCCAGACGGGCCAGACGGGCCAGACGGGCCAGACGGGCCAGACGGGCCAGACGGGCCAGACGGGGCAGACGGCCAGACGGGCCAGACGGGCCAGACCGGGCCAGACCGGGCAAGGGCCTAGCGGCCAGACGGCCAGACGGGCCCAGACGGGCTGCAGAACGGGCCAACGGGCCAGACGGCCCAGGACGGGCCAAGACGGGCCAGACGGGCCAGACGGGCCAGAGGGCCAGACGGGCCAGACGGGCCAGACGGGCCAGACGGCCAGACGGCCAGACGGCCAGACGGCCAGACGGCCAGACGGCCAGACGGCCAGACGGCCAGACGGCCAGACGGGCAGACGGCCAGACGGCCAGACGGCCAGACGGCCAGACGGCCAGACGGCCAGACGGCCAGACGGGTCAGACGGGTCCAACGGGTCAGACGGGTCCAGACGGGTCAGACAGGGTTTAGACGGGTCGAAGGTCAGAACAGGTCAGACAGGTCAGAACAGGTAGACCGGTCAGACAGGTCAGACAGGTGCAGACAGGTCCAGACAGGTAGACAGGTCAGACAGGTCAGACAGGTCAGACAGGTCAGACAGGTCAGACAGGTCAGACAGGTCAGACAGGTCAGACGGGTCCGACAGGTCAGACAGGTCAGGCAGCATGGTGTCCTAGCATTGGGAATTTTGGGTGTAAAGTGTCCTAGCATGGGGAATTTTGGGTGTAAAGCGACACCCTACAAGGAATAATAATCCTTTCCTTTTACCCAATTTGAAGGGTTATTTTCCACTCTTTTCACTTTTGAGATCATTTTTAACTCATCTATTTTAATATGTAAAAAGTCATAAAATTGATCAAGTTTTGTTTGATAGCATGGGTAAATTCTTGAAAAAGGCTCTTTATGAGGTATAATTTTTCCTCTTTTTCCTGATTTTTAGTCTGAATTTTCCACTCAGCACCCTGGCTCTAAAGCAATCCTAAGACACTGTTAAACAGGGTCCCAATTAACCCCATATACAGCATTTCTTCCGGGACACTAGACAGCAGCAACTGCATATTTCAGCACATTCCAGAGCCGTGCCCGCCGCGCTGTGGAGATCAGCTGATTGCCTCGTAACCCACATACACCGGACTCGGCTCCCGGGAAGTAAGCTACATGAGGTCGGCTGGCAGCGGGCCAGGGTGCCGGTGACCTGCCTCGCACCATGTCGCACTGTCGCACCGCTGTGCAGCATATGGTAGCTGATCCTGCCGTGGTCACGTCTGCAATAGGCAGGAGACTATGTGCTGCACTGAGTTGCATTACCAAGTGGCAGATCCCCCGTACAGACAAGCCCCGCTCATTGTTGTACTCTGAGCAGTGTCCTAGAGTTGCAAAATTTGTGTGGAAAACTTCTTGTGTGCAATATTGTTCCACTCTTTTTCTCAAGTTTTACCGTTAATTTTCCAATTCCTAAATTAAAATGTATTAGATAACTACACCTTTTTGCACTCAAATTCGGCGCATGTTCACCCATTTAGAAATAGTGATCAATTTTGTAGACCTTTACGCAAGACAATGTAGCAGAGTAGCATTTCAATTTCGGCGGGCTCGACAGCGTCAGGCATTACCGCAAATCAATTTCGGCGTTATAGCAGCAGGCACATATTTTGGCATTACCCGCAAGCTATTTCGGCGTTACCGTTACCGAAACTTTGAAAATAGCGCACGCTAATTAGAAATAGAAGAATCAATATCGAGCACATTCAAGCCAAATTCGCGGCTAACCAGAAAGCATCAAGAGGTTTCTTGTGTGTAGGATAACTGTTAGGGGTAAGATGACTTTTGTCACTTAACTTCGTGTTTTTAACATCCCATTTTGCCGCCGCTTACATGCATGGAATAATCCCCGCACTGGCTCTTGTAAAGACAAGAGGTATTGGGGAGCCAAAGAGCAGTGTACATGTTCAGTTCAGTGGTTACGTGTTGTAGGGTAAAACTGGCTCCCTGCTGTTCTGTTGAAGGTGCGCAGCCAAGGGCAGAGCCAGAGGGCAGGTCCCCCTCTCCATTTACCGACTTCCACCGAGACAAATTACTCGGCCAGACGTCTTTGCGACTTCGTAGGGGCCTACAAAGTATAGTGCCGAAATCGTAGTGGTTCGTTTTTCTCACTTATTCTTTAGCGGGTCCTTGCCGCGGGGCCTGGGGATGTTATAGTGGTCGCTCCACCTTGTCGAAGGTCTCACTGCGCCCTTGGCTTCGTACTACTCCATCTGCCGGTGCCATGTGTTCGAATTCATATAATTGAATGCGCATTTTTGAACAGCTGATATTTTTTCAACACATTTTTGAAACGATTTGATATTGTTTTGGATTCTTTGAAAAGGAAAAAAAACACTTCCCATTGCATGTTTCATCCCAAATTTGCGCGCATTGTAGGGTTACATGCACTCATACGATTTTAGCATTGGCGGCTGGACAGCATGGTGGATATTGCATGGTGGGATGAGCTATAAAAGCTTTACAAAAACCCCTATTTGGTCAATTTCGCGAGCGTGTAACTTGAAAACTTGGCAACTGATTTGGTTATCAGGGGCAAACTAATGAACCATTTTTTCAAGTTATTTTTAACATCTTTAAAAAGTTTTGATTTCTTGCGTGACCTTTTCTTTTTAAATAATCCGTTCTGGACTTTTGTAGGATTAAAAAAAATGCAAATATTTAGGTAGCAATTTTAGGACAAATGTCATTTTTTATCTTAGCCGTTTCTGTTATGCATTTCTCTGCCAAAACTCTATTTTTACAAATTTTTACAATATTTATCGTTTTCACCCAACATTACATCACTAAAACGTCATTACTCCCAAACTCTTCTGCCATTTTTTACTCAATCGTACAGCAAACGAATGATTTGCTGTAAACTCAGTACTGGAAAATTTACCAAGATCGCCATATTGCGCATGCGGCAAAACAGTTATGCAATAAAAAAAACTCAGGCAGGTGGCGTTTTAGGACCTTCCCCCGTAGGGCGAGGGTTAATACCAGAAAAATGTATCCGACAAAACTTTTATGCTTTATAAAAAGCACATCAAAAACCTAATTGGCAAGTCATCTTATCCCCACAAGTTCATCCTGGCAAACAATTGCACATCTGGGTGCTCTGATTTAGCTGCCCGAAATTTGCTGAATAGTCCGAATTTGGTTGTTCTATTCTATTAGCGTTGCGCTATTTCCAAAGTCGTACCGGGTAACCGCCTGAAATAGCTTGCGGTAATGCGAAATATGTGCCTGCTGCGTATAACGCCGGAAATTGATTGCGGTAATGCCGACCGCTGTCGAGCCGCCGAGTTATTGAATGCTCCTCTGCTCATGTCTTTGCGTAGGTCCGTGTGCTTTTCACTATTTCTTATAGATTGTTATATATGCAGTGCCTGTATCTCTCTCGCGACTCCTAGGCTTCTTGCGTATATACACTTAGTGCTCGCATACATATCTCATTAATCCTTCGTCTCTCTACTGCTGATATTGATCATTTTGAATGAAAAAGCAGGTTGAGAAACTATTGCTATTTGTAACAGCTGATTCTGATGGATGATTTTTGGAAAGGCCGAATGCATAATAGCGTCTTTTTTAGGCTGATTTTGTCACTCTCTACAGTGATTTTAAGGAAGAATTTTCCACTCTCTATAGCTATTTGTCGGGATAAATTTTCCACTCTGCACCCTGGCTTCAAAGCAATCCTAGGACCCTGACTCTGATAGCCTAACGTCAGCCTCGCAACCCATCGGGTCAGCAAAAAGCGGAGCATATGTGAAATAGTTTTTGGGATACATAGCTTAACTCCAGCTGAATGTTGTTTCTCTCGACGTTTCAAACATGTAAAATATCGCCTCAGTTTTGTTAAAACAGAGACAGATATATCAAAAACGACATTGTGTTTTATGTGTGTTATGCTATGCGTGTTTAAGCAATGACTTCGCCTGTCAGTGGACTTTTCTCTGTTGGCGATACTACAGTACAAATATATAATAAACAAACAATAAAACGTCGATGATCTTAGAAAACCTGTTTTGAATTATAGGTTGACCGAGCGTGCTACTGCTATTGGGAGCGGGCCAGCAATGGGCGACCAGCGAGCCATCTGCTGAGCTTCCCTGGAACTACGTACTACTACGTACGTACACTCTCGGAGTTCACACGAAACCCCGGAACAACAGACTGAAAGCCTGAGCCGAAAATCATAAGACAAAAAGTTATTACAACATTTTCGCTTCACACAAAATATTGTATTGAAAAGCTTACCCCAGGCTTAGGAATGTCCAGTATGAGGACCTTGTAAATTCAAGCACCCATCACAATAGAGGTCTTGAGCAAAGGAGGATTTCAACTATGAGGCGGGGGATGTATGCAACTTAGCCCAGAGCCCCAGAGTCAGAACTCCGACAAAACGCATTCCCGGTTAATGACATCTTACTGCAATCTATATTAGCCGTGAACAGACAAACCCCACAAGTACACTGGCCAGAACAGCGCCGCGTCGCGTTCCGTAACCTGTAACTCACCTGCATATGTGTAGGTGTCAGCACCGGCGGCCGGCCGCCGCCCTGTGCCACCAGCTGGTACACGGTAGTGCCATTCGTGCTCCCGACAGCCGACACTTTCAGCGGCCGGCAGCCGACCGCCGTCCACCGCCGTCACCGCGCCCGGTCACATCCGTGGCGACCAGTCGGGGCGGCGGCGGTGGGCGGGGGGCGGGGGCGCAGCGGCGGGACCTCGTGAACCTGCACCACGTGTTGCTGCAGCTCTCCCTGCTGCTGCCCTGCGTCAGCGGCGGCGGCAGCTGGTGCAGCGGCGGCAGCGGCAGCTTGGCGGGCGGCGGCGGCAGGGCCGCCCCCGCCCCCGCGCCGCAGTCATCCTGCATGTGGCGGTTATACGCCGAGCGCTGGATCGTCTTGAACATGCACGACGGACACGAGAAGACGAGCTCCGCGGCGGCGCCCGGGTGCTTGAGGCGCAGGTGCTTCTTGTACGTGCTCGACTGGATGCACGAGTACTCGCAGTGCGGGCACTTGTACGGCCGCTCGCCCGTGTGACGCATCTTGTGTCGGCGCAGCGTGTTGTGGTCGCTCGTCGAGTACGGACAGTGGTCGCACGTGAACGGCTTCTGGCCCGAGTGCTGGCGCTCGTGCAGCACCAGCGACGAGCGGCAGCTGAACACGTTGCCGCACGCGTTGCACTGGAACTGACGCCGCTTCTCGTGCACCATCTGCTTGTGCAGTATGAGCGCGCGCCGATCGGAGAGCACCGCGTGGCACACGTCACAGCGACAGGACTCGATGTAGGCCGGGTCCTCCTTGTGGCGGTGCTTGGCGCGGTGGTTCTGCAGCTGCTTCGTGCTCTTGAACTTCTTGTGGCACGTCTCGCAGGCGTAGTCGCGGCTCTGGCCGTGCGTCGGCCTGTGGACGTTGACGAGCTGCGAGTAGCGCGTCGTCTTGTAGTCGCACAGGTCACAGTGGTACAGATCGCAGTCCATGCGGTGCTCGCGCCACAGGTGCAGCGACATCGGCCGCCACTTCTTGGTCACGTGACCGCACTCGGTACAGCCGAACTCGGTCGGTTTGTCCGCCAGGTGGCAGCGCTGGTGCAGCTCGAGTTTGTCGCGATCCCGCAGCCGCAGACCGCAGTACGGCTCCTTACACAACAGCAGCCCGAGCGCCTTCTCCACCTGACGCTGCGGGACACGCCGGCCGCCCAGCGCGCTCACCCCCAGCGAGCGGGAGTCCCTCGGACGACCCTTCTTCTTCCCAGCCAGCACCTCCCGCAGCACGGACGGCTGCACGGCCGCCACGAGGCCCAGCAGCCGGCGACTCTGAACGGGGCCATCCGCCGGGCCGGCCCCCTGCTCCTCTGCGGGGACCGCGCCCTGCACCGGCAGCTGCTCGGAGGCAGTCGACACCACCGAGCCACCGCCCATCCACACCACCTCCACGCCGTCCGGCGTCATCATACGAGAGGCCGCCGCGAACCGGGCCAGCGGCTCCGCGACGCTGACCGCGACTTCCACACAGCCATCGTCCACCGAGTCGACATCGACGTTGATCTCCGGACTGGCCGCGTCCGCGTCCTCGGGCGGCGGACGCGGCTGCACGCGCACCCGGCCGTGCGCGTTGACGACGCAGTGCGCCCCGCTGGTGGCGCTGACGACGCGCGCCGGCGGCGGCGGCGAGGAGCCGGCGCGACGCGCGGTCGCCCTCCGCCGCTCCAGCTCGGTCCGATGACTGGCCATCAGGTGCGGCGTCACGTCGCCGCGCTGCAGCGACATGAAGCTGCACAGCGCGCACTTGTGCGCCTCCACGCGCTCCGTCAGCTGCTGGCAGAGCGCCGAGAGCCGCGCGGTGCTGGCTGACCGCTGCCCGGCCCGCTGAGGGTACGGCGGCGGCAGTCGGGCGGCGCCGCTCGCCGCCACCGCCGCCGCTACCGTCACAGCCGGCGCAGGCTCGACGTGCGGCGGCAGCGGCACGGCGCCCAGCAGCTCCAGCTTGGGCGGCGAGCCCAGCTTGTCGGTGAGCGCGCCGATGCCGTCCGACGAGTCCGAGCTGCAGAAGCTGCTGACATCGAGCGCGGCCGGCAGCGGCAGCACCTCCAGGTCGGCGGTGTTCAGCTGCACCAGCGGCCCGTTCCGCAGGCACGAGGACATGATGACGTCGTAGTGCGGCTCGCCGCCGGCCGGCGCGGCGGCGCGACTCCCGCCCGGCAGCGTCACCGGAGTGAGCGTCACCTCGTCGGTGTGACGGAATGTCTCCATCGGCGGCAGCGCCGGCTCGCGGCACCGCCGCACCGCGCGCAGCTCCGACAGCTCGTCACGTCCGGCTCCCGCTCCACTGGCGGCGCCGGGAGCCGAGACGGAGACGGAGACGGCGGCGGCGGGCGCAGGCAGGTGCAGCAGCGGTCTGCCGCCGCCGCCGTCCACGGCCGGCGTGCTCAGATCGACGTCCACCACGATGACATCCTCACTGGGAGGTGGCTGTGGCGGCGGCGGCGGCGGACGCGACACGCTGGAGCCGACCGACACCGATACCTGGCGAGAATCGATAACGATAGGTGAGTATCGATCAAGGTTCACCGAAGGGCCAACTATTGTGCTCTAAATAATGCTGGTAGTTTGGCAAAACAATCAATGGTTCTGTACAATATCAGCCAAAGTTTTTGAACTCTTCAGCGGCGACGGAGAGAACATAAAAAGATTAAACAACCAAGCAATCAGGTAGCTAGGCACGTGGTCACCTGAGTCCGCTTACACAACTTTACACTGGCACACGGACTAGTAAAACAAGAGCAGTTGGCTCAGTGTCCCACTCCCCCACCACAGAGCACACCAGCCCGCCACGATCACGCGAACAAGCTGTGCGCTCACCTGTCTCAATGACCACTCCCCCACCACAGAGCACACCGCCCGCCACATCACGCGAAACAAGCTGTGCGCTTCACCTGCTCAATGACCACTCCCCCACCACAGAGCGCACACCACCCGCCACATCACTAGCGAACAAGCTGTGCGTCACCTGCTACCAATGCCACTCCCCCACCACAGACCACACCAGCCCCCACGATCACGCGAACACGCTGTGCGCCTCACACCTGCTCAATGAGCCACTCCCCCACCACAGACCACACCAGCCCATCACGATCACGCGAACAAGCTGTGCGCTTCCACCTGCTCAAGAATGACCACTCCCCCACCACAGACCACACCAGCCCGCCACGATCACGCCAACAAGCCTGTGCGCTCACCTCTCAATGACCACGTCCTGGATGGCGGGACGGATTCGGGTCCGCCACAAAACAGCGCTGCCGGCAGCAGCTCCCCAGCGGGCCTGTGTCCCCACCTGCTGGCTGCTGTGCTGGCACCTGCTGCTGCTGGTGCTGGCTGTTGCTGCTGCGGCTTGGTTCTGCTGTTTTTTGCGCTGCTGCGCTTGCATTGCTGCTGCTGTTTCGCTGTTGCTTGCTGCTGCTGTTCTGTTTGTTGCTGCTGCTGCTGCCTGTTGTCTGCTTGCTGCTGTTTGGCTGTTGCGTATGTTGCTGTGCTGTTGCTGCTGCTGTGCTGCTGCTGCTTGCTTCCTTCTGCTGTTGCTGCTGTTGCTGCTGTGCTGCGGTTGCTGCTGTTGTTGCTGCTGCTGTTGCTGCTGTTGCTGCTGTTGCTGCTGTTGTTGCTGCTGCTGTTGCTGCTGTTGCTGTTGCTGCTGCTGCTGCTGCTGTTGTTGTTGCTGAGTCACTGTCCCCGCCACCACCGACTCATGTATGGTGACTGGGTGCTGGTCCAGCGGCGCTGTCTGTGGTGTAGGCTCGCTGACAGTCACATGGTGAGAGGTGAGAGGCTGGTGACCCATGTCCCGCCCAGTACCGTCCGGCGCTGGTGTAGGCTGGAAGACACACAGGAAAGGTTCAGTATTTTCACGGAATAAAATGGCATGTGACAGGTGAATGGCATGTGACCAGTGATTGTATGATGTGTTCAATACATTTGAAAGACCTTTGGATCACACTGTGCACTTGCAGGCATGTAGCCAGGATTTTTTATCAGGGGGGGGGGGCATGCCAGAGGCAGATCAACTTTGTGCTGTGTTGTCAGCAAAAAAAAACGAAACAAAAATACCAGGGGGGGGGGTCATCAGTAAGAATCACATTCATTAAGTCGTTAACTGGTTGCTTGGGGAGCATGCCCAAAGTTGCCCCCCTCCCCCGCGGCAGTTTATGATATCAATGAAACTGATGCCATCTATATCATCAGCATGTAAAAATGTGAATGACGAAACACAAATGTGAACATCATTGCTTACCAGTGTTCCAGTTACCGTGGACAAGACCAGCTGCTGCAGTATAGGATTTGAGTCACAATCGGGCACTGTGCTCACATCCATCACTCTGACTAGACCCGCTGCAAAGAGAGATGAGACGTGGTTACAAGCATGGCACAATGGATAAAACAATAGTCTGAATCACTAAACACTAGTGTGGTGGTGCTTGTGGCATTATACATATATGCTTATGAGAGATAAAAACACAAAGTGTTGACTTTAATGTGTGCAGCATGGACTAGTTTGACCTGATGATGCGAAATACCAATATAATAATAAGATGAATATTTTCACTAGCCTGGCAATGCAAACATAGTCATAATCACATATCATATGGCACACTTTCTGCATCATTGTTTTGTAATTGCTAAATTTGACTCAGATATAACTGCCAGTTGATAAGTGATAGGCACTGCAAACTTATTTTACTTTGGGATGAAAACAATACAAAGAAGAGCACCAATTACAGCAAGATTTATAGACTAAGACTAGGATAAAAGATATGATAAAGGTCCAGTAACTTATCACATCAAAATACCAGGCATCTCATGCCATTGGTAGTGTACTGTACTGATCAAGGCAAGCATTCTATTGTCCTCATACTGGCCACACGCAAAACAACAAATTAACCAACACTAACTACCTACTGCATATTCATGAACTCTGTTGTACAGTTCTTCAAAAACATTCAAAGCTATAAAGCTCAAACTTCTAATATAATTGTGCTATAAGCCTACAACAAGAGGCTGCATTTTTTTTTTAAAATTGCATATAAGAAATAAACAAGTTAAACCATGTCATCAACCAGTCATAATGTTATTTTTCCCACTGCATTTTAGATAATACCAAACTTCACTTTTTGGTCACTTAATCAGGAGCAGATCCAGGATGGACCACTCTGGTCATGGCAACCAAAAAATGTCTGAAATCAGAGCAAAATCAAAACATTTACTGATATAAAAGAAAATCTAAGCAGCTTTTACAAAGGAAAGTTTGTTTTAATCAGTTATCAATGCATAAGGAAGCAGAGTCCAATAAGGTTTCATAATTATACAACACTTTTAGGACTTTGCCCCCCCCCCCACCAAGGCCCAAACCACAGGTGGCACCACCCAAACTACCATTCTCAATCCGCCCCTGCACTTAATGGTGGAGAATGGCCAGTAGGTAATCCGTAATTGTCTGTTGTAGTTTATATATCTTTTGTTAAACAAAATAAACTGAACTGAACTGAACAGGTACAGAACTGTTCACTTTTAATAACTAATAACAATAGCCAATTTAAATAACACACATCATAATGGTCAGAAGTCTCACATTTGGAAATGAACAACAATTGGACCTCAACTAGGTATTCTCAGGCACCTTTAAATAAGGCTATATAAATGATATAAGACCCTTCAGGGAATTTATATATATATACAAGCTAGGAGTTGCAGTATTCCATGACCGTAGGAATTAATAAAAATTGAAAGGTAGGTAGATTGTGGGTGTCCTGTCACTTCCTCATCTCAATCTTGGTCTACCATATGTATACAGACCTTGGGTCTGCCTTGGCCTATTTAAATTACAAATAAATTACCTTGGGTCCACCTATAAGTCTATCTCAAAGTAATATCCACAGTAATTTAAGTGACCTATATATAACTTGTTAT
>VOPJ01013937.1:0-12837 GCA_014673585.1 Semibalanus balanoides
ACCAGAAGTCATCAAAGGTCAAATTTTCCAGTTAAAGGAATTCGGTCCAGAAACCCCCATAGATCTTCGGAAATATGATACATAGGATCAAACGGAAAAAAACGGAAGCTCTTGAAATACGTAATCAACTTCATTTCCTGAAATTTAACTCAGTTCAATAGTTTAGGTTCTAAAGGTAATACAAGAAAAACAATAAATAAAATCAAAAGTGCTGTTTTGAGCAGCAAAATGTGTTTCGCCAATAACTTTTTACCTAATAAAATAGCACAACAATGTTTACGCCATCGTGATTGTCTCGTCAAGGCGCATTGAAACCCACCCATCCCAGCTACAATTTGACGTTGTCGCTACGTTGGACAAGGTTGTAACACAAGAACACAACGTTGTGATAGTGTAATTTTGTAGACTCCCAGGAACGTTGTCACAACGTTCGCAAAATAACGTTCGTAACGCTCACAAAATGTTGAAACAACGTTGCTACAACGTTACTTTTGACAAGCATAGCTAACGTGACTACGTGGTCGATCATTAATCTTAGTAAGATGGTGAATATGCTCAATTTAGATAATTGTAACTACATTGCGAGCGTGTTGTTCCCAAGTTAATAAGAACAAAGTTGGCGAACATCTTGACGCATACAACGTTGCTGTATACCTTTAAAAAGCAACGTTTATACAACCTTTTCTTCACAACATCACGACGTTGTCGCAAGTTGTTAAAACGTAAAATTACATTCTTGAATTTTTCACAACGTTGTTACAACGGTATGTACCTGGGATGTTAAACCATGCTAGGTCAACTTAAAAAAATTTACCCTCTGATCAAGGTCAAGTGGTGACCGATGTAGGTCAGGTTTTGCTTATTAGAAAATATATCTCGACGATCCAAACAGGCCTGCTGAAATTTTCACTTCTATATTTGGCATTATGTCGGGAGGTTATGACGAAAAAAGTGTTTGGTGACCTCGGATGAACCAGATAACCCCGTAATGGAGTTACTGCACAAAAACTGCGCTTAGGATCATCAAAGATATCCTATTAATACATTATCCAAAGGAATTGGACTGATATCTTGAAAAATCAAAGCATTGGAATATTTCTGCATTGACTTATATGGAGAGGTCACGAAATTGACCCGACCTCAGGTCACCAATATCCAAATTCCGAGACCATCATTTTGTAGGTATAGATGGTTTCATGCAATCCTAAAGTTTGATATCGATCCCTCAGAAATTGTGGTCATGGAAACACCGCAACATTTTTGGAAGTGGGGTGATTGACCTGACCTTGTGACCTGACTGATCCGACGCGAATTAAAAATTCTAACAATGTATTGAAAGGATCAATGATACAGTTTGACTAAATTGGCGGCGCTAGTCGCCGCATTTTTTGTAATCGATAAAACCGTAGGGGATGCTCAAACACCACAGGGCGCGGGTAAAGACTGCGGTACAAAAAGTGATAAGCTAAACATTTTTTGCACAATGGTGTAGAAAAGTATCAACATATAAACAAACATAACACAGTAATGCGCTGCGAAACGGTGCGAATTGATAATTGTGTTTCAGCCCAAATGCAATGAAATTTGAGCTGCATTTTTGTTCCGCGGAGCGGCGCAAAATTTTGATTTGATTCTGAATAACTGAATTCTTACTTGTTGAAGGCGATAAGAACGGTAGTGTGTACTGTTGTTTGAGGTGCTTGAAATATGAAGTTACTGTCATGTGCTCAAAGTTGGGGGGGACAAAAGACACTTTGTCCCCCCCCAACTTTAAAGTTGGGGAGGGACATGTCCCCCCCCCCGTCCCCCGTCCCCGCTGGCGGAGCCCATGGGTCTCCTGTCTTCTCCTGTCGTCTTCTCCTGTCGTCTTCACCTGTCGTCTTCACCTGTCTTCTCCTGTCTTTTCCTGTCTCCTGTTCTCTTTCTTTGTTTCCACTGACTCTTGTTTGTCTTTTTTTGCAGAAAAAATCCGATGGGTGCCACATAGCCAGTAGCTGCGGCGCCCCTAAACCCAAATCATCATCAGAAAAAGAAGATGCTCCGGAAATCGTCACCCCTGATGATGCGAGCGCCGTCTTCTCCGTAGGGTGGTGGCCAGACAAGACCCAAATCACCCACGCCAACGCTTTAATTGTGCCGCACCTGTGAAGATTGTCCATAAAACTCGATAAAAACTCACATGCAACAAAGCTGTTTCCAGTTGTCGAAAACAGAAACAAACAGAACAAACTATGGAAAGTGCAGCAAAGCGCATGCCTCACTGGAATTTTCAAAGCTGTATCACAGTATCACATGACGAAAATACACAATCGGATTATTCAGTGGCGACGGATGGGGTTGGGGGAGGGGAAGAAACCCAGGGGCCCGTTCGGCCAAAGAGCCTTTTCGAAACAATGGCGCGAAATGGTAAGTATCTCATCGGATTTAGGCCACTTTATTTTGCAGAGCACTCTAAATAGTCGCAAAAGAACGTCGAGCAGACCCATTTTATGCTGGGGCCTTCTGAGGACCCTCTCAGCCGACTGAGGACCTTCTGTCGGTCTTAGAGGATCCCCTTAGGCTGGCTGGGGGCAACACCGGGCCGTCAGTATTTTTTCGCCAAAAAGACAAAATAGAACCAACTTCTTGAGTTGGACAAATTTATGGATCGCGGGGCAAAATCATGTTTTTCCCCGAACTTCAGACTGGCAGAAGCCCCTGACCCTCAATACCGTTGCACAACGCCCCTAGGATTAAATTCGCTTCGGTTATTTCATCAACATTCGATGCAGCACAGCTATCACACACGCGTAAAGAAGTAGATCCGAATAAAGTGGAATCACGCTACCGCTCAAATCTATGGGAAATTTACCGGCCGAAAATATAGAAAGAAATTACGTGGAAACAATTTCGCGAAGATTATATTTAGTTTGGTTTGGTTTGGTTTTGGACCAAGCACCACATCCTTTTGGGATCAACGGTGCTGAAACTTCACCCCGTTCCGAGGGTTATTATATTATATGGTGGTCGGTTCTGAACTGTTTCAGCGGCCCGCCAGGGGTTTGACCCGGGTCCACCGCCACAGAAGACCGGGAACCTGCCCTGCGCCACGATCGCTCCCCGAAATATATTGGAGTGGCGATGTAAACAGAGTGCGAATGTGCAGGGAGTACCTTAAACAATGTAAACAATCTGATACCAAAAAAACCTCGATGGAAAAACTTCAATAATGCTGGAAATCAAAATTCCTTCGTAAAAGTAAAAAAACTTTCTTTAACATTAACTTTCCTTCATCTTAACATTAACTTCTTCATGCCTATTATTGAATTAAATCAGGCATAGTAAGTCATGAAATATTTTCTGACATTACAAATTGGGGAAGAATGCTTTAAAAGAAAAAATCCATAGTTGCACAAGGCTGTAATTAATGTATTTTGGTACGTAGTGGTGGCGGACTCGTCAACCTCATTGGCTGGAAGAAAACTTAACTTTGAACGGCGATATTGAGCGACTGGGCGCGAATGTAAAAAACGGACTTCACGGTGCATATCAAATTCGGCTGTTCTTTAACATATCAAATGTTACTTTGAGTGGACAGTGTCCCTTTAAGATGGCACTTAAAAATTGGTTTATTAGAGGTATAAGTTAGCATCGGTGACTATTTTTGCTTTAACTGAAAAGGATAAAGAAATCGTATGTAAAAGTGCAATGGATAAAGGATGCAACCATGTTAAGTTGTAGTCAATTCAGACCCAGATTTCCTGATGTGTTTTATTTTTTTCATAATTTTAGTACCAAGCTGACCGGCTGGATTTTCTGGGTCATCTACTTAAATTGTTGCTCAACAAGGTGAATGACAGGCACGAGAACTATTGATTGTTCGAGTTAAGTCTGGACCTCAGGACACGACTTCGGTGGTGCAATGTCCTTCTTGGTGGAAACATGTTAAAGGTAACAGTTCACTTTTAACATGGGGTTTTGAGTTGAGATTGCCAAGTTGTTCCGCTTACTCAAAAATGACTAAGTGAGTTGTGACGCTTTCTCATCTTCATAGAAACCCCTTTTAGTTAATTAATATACATTCTTAAAAGTCGGGGACGGGAATACTCGGTAACTCTAATCACTGATTGGCTGATTTTGGCTGATTTGACGCATGATTATGACGTACAGATGACGTAAGACTTTGGGAAAAGTGTTTGATAGAAACATATAGTGCTGGACTGGTCAAGATCATATTCTTTCAGTACCTCAATCTGGATTGCAAAAATAAACTTTGTGAGGTGTTTATCGTGATTGTGATGCCTAAATCGTCTATAAAACGTTATTATTAGCAACATTCTTAGCGAAATTGTTCAGACGTACCTAGTCTTACAGATGGACCGCAATCCGTCTTCATCTTGGTTGCTTACGTGCATGGGTTTCAGGAATAACTCCCGCTTCACTGCACTGATTATGTAAAGAATACACTGATAATTTGTCGTAAATTAATACTAAGTATAGGCTAAGCTGAAATATTTAACACAACTAAACAAAACTTTCAAATAAATAACGGCGCAGAATAGGCATGTGATTTGACTTCGAATTAATCTCTGCAACGCAACGATCTTGTGAGAAACAGAAGCAAAAATATTTGAGAGCTACAGAAAGATGCAAATTGTTTTACTAACGGGTGACGAACACCTAATTAGAGCAAGTATTATGGTGGTTCTAAAAGCATTGTATTTCTTCGCATCTTTAATAAGTACTTAAGCAAGTAGGGGAGAGTGCCCATATTAACCATGCACTAGTCATACTTATGGCAGCGTGAAGTTTTTATTTATTCCCAAAAATTCCTTCATTTGACGTCATCAGCCCAAATATTAAAACGCATTTTTCATGAAATTGAGCAATGGTTTAGTGAGAAACAAATGTTATAATCGTGTTCGGCAGCAATTACTTCTCTAAAGCACACAAGCGCGTAAATTTGATAACTTTTTGGAGAGGTGGCAGTGTCCGTTTAAAGGAGGACAACTCCCACCTAAAAATGTGTCAAATGTACGTCCGTTGTGGTGCAAATATGAATGAATGCTGGCCGAACACGATTATGACATTTGTTTCTCCACAAACAGTGCTCAATTTAAATAAAAAAATCAAGTTTTAAATATTTGGGCTTGAATGAGTCAATATACAAGGAATTTTGGGAAACAAGAAACCTTCACGCTGCAATAAGTAGACTAGTGTATGGCTAATGCATGGCCCAAAAGGTAAAACAAGTCGACTTGTAATCAACAATTTAGTAAAGAGAGACTACACATCGGCTCAGGGCCACCAATTATTCAAATACATTTGGGACTGGGGATTTAACAGATGTCAAAACAAACTCGAATTTCTCCTGTGATTCGACTCAGTGGTTTGTACCAGGTGTTGGGCGTCAGTCACGTGACCTTTGGACCCAGGATTTCGCTTGCATTGAAACTGTTGTTAATTATCAATTCAATGATAATAATACATATTTACCACCATAAAAAAGCCAAACTTAGATTATGTTCATGAATTAATGCGTCTCTTTGGAAAAAGTAGCCAGATAAAGTAATACAAAACCATTTAATAAAAAATGCTCAGATTAACCACTGTTTTCTCATTGCGGCGAAAACGCGATGGACCCAAACCAACTGGAAGTGCCTTCGCCACAAGCGCTCGTGCGCCGAATCGGTCAATGTGACCGAGCTCAGAACGCCCCTCCCCTTAAATTTATATTGCCCTTGGTTTTTAACTTATACCATACATAATTTCAATGCCAAGCACGCAAAATGGCTATCTCAACTCAAATATTATGTTAAGGTGGCAGTGTCCGTTTAAGTCGGAGGAGTGAGTGTTTCCTCAGACGTGACGTGAGCGCCTCATCAAGCTGTCGTGAGCATGAAGTGGGTATAGTGGACCCGCTCCGGCCGGACATACCTGAGTGTGACGGGTAGAGTCAAGGATCTATAACTGGTAGAGCAGCGCGGTCACTGAGCAGGCAGGAGGCTGGTCCCGCTCGCTCGTTTCCGGGGAGGGCGGAGACGGGTGGACGGCCTGCAGGCCGGACACGGCTGTGGTCGGCCGGCCGGAAACTGGTCCTGCAGAGTGCTGCTGAATAAGCCTGGTCTCACAAGGCTCCCGAGACAGTCAGATGACGTGTATGGGTACACTGAAAGACAGCAGAAGTCTATGTGTTATCAACAAGTGCTGTCATATTTGAATAGCGACAACGAGAAGCCATAGCGTTCTTGAAAAAGTAGTTAAAGTCCATAGGTTCTCGAAGACTTATTCATGAACTACCCAGCAAATAATCTTGTCGAGGACTTCTTCAAGAGCGCTATGGCTTCCTGTTTTCTTTATTCAAATATGACAGCACTTTTTGAGAACCCATTGGTTTCTTAAGAAGTCCATAAGTTCTCGACTGTCTTTTAGTGTACTGGTCCGCGGTATTATTTTTCAGACTAAATTCACCTACTGCAAGTCCAAGTCAAATTTTCATAAGGTAATGGAAGCTCAAACTACGGATGCGGACAAAAAATATGTTTTTAAACGGAAAAGCGTGTGTTGATGTAATCCCTGTCGTGATTACTAGTGACTACCGAAAGGGCGTAGGAACCTATATCAAGTTGGTGTGGCAAAGGCAGGCACGTAGCCAGGATTTGTATCATGGAAGGGCCCCGTCGATGGTAGAATCAAATTTCGCTACTCTCCATATGCTATTGATGCTTTTTACCAGTTCGGTAGGGTCTGGTCGTCAGAGAATCTCATTTTTTATAGTGTAATTATTTTCATTTTTTGCTCAGGGGGTATGCCCTCATGTATACGTCCCTGGGCAAAGGCTAGGGCAATGGTGCACAGGCGTGCAACCATGAATTTCCAATGGTGTGTCCCGGGTCGAAAGGGGGGGGGGTCTCGTTCCAACGTTATTTTTATTTTAGGAAAAGAGTACAGAAAGCGTGCATTTGTCTCTTAAAAGGGACTCATGGGTCCAGGGACCCCTCTGGTTGCGCCTGGTTGCGCCTGGTTGCGCCATCATCGGGGTCGGGGGTACCAAGGTCAAAGACCCCGTTGTTGAACGAAAGCGCACTGAGCGAATGAATTTCAAGATGCCCCAAGTAGTTGTTGATACGCCACGGATTAACTTCGGATTTGACTGCTTATTTCCAACACCCATGAAAATGGAGAGGCGTGTTGCGAGGTGGATTTGCTGAACATGTTGACATTAAAGGGAGTGTGCCTACTGCCTACTCTTTTGAAATGTATAATATGTTGTTCTTACGGTAAGAAGCTATTGGTTTAAGGGGAAATAATCACCTTATCCCACAAAAATGGAGTTATGATTTGGAATGGATAGACGAGACAAAAATATATTGTAAATTCATCACATTTTGCATCCAAATATTCCTACCCAAACATATTTCAAGTCAAAGTTGAAAAGCGTTGCACACTTTCAATGACCGGTACTTGCAAGCTGTTTGCAAGTACTTTTGGATCTCATCAAACTGCGGGCTTTTCCCGAATTGTTTTCTTACGCAATGGAGTGGAAGATCATGGCGTGTCAAACGCGGTCTTATCGTCCGGCAGCTAGTACGTCTCCTGACCAACAGATGACACTTTACTAACAGATGTAGTGTCCTGCTAGAGTAAAATACCACTAGATCATAATTTATGTATGAATGTATGTAGGCTGCCCCAAGTATATCTGGCAACTCATCATGAGGATTTGACAACATTTGATTGACTAATAATGGGTCGCCAAATCAATGCTCCGTCAAGTGAGGCATCCTGTAGCGCGTTTCACAAATTGTTATGCCATGGATTTTGCATTCAACGCTAAAACGCGGGCACAGTTCTGAACGGAGTCCAACGGGACTTAGCTATACATATATGTTGCTTCGGATATCGGCTTTTTGGAGCCACAGAACATACTTGATAACTCAAATACTTTTCGATATATCGAATGGAATATACGGCTAGCTCCCGCTCAGAGACTAGTTTTCAGCGGATTAACACGTAAAACTAGGAGGAACATGTCGGATTTAACTAAAAAACGCGGACACAGCTTCAAAGATGGATTTATCAAAACAGCACGGTTGGATTTTGCGGCTCACGGCCACCATTCAAATACATTGGGGGCTGGCGATGTTACAACTTACAGATTGCAAAATCAAACTCGAATTTCTCTGTGATTCGACCTCAGTTGTTGTTTTAACTTATACCATACATAATTTCAATGCCAAGCACGCAAAATGGCTATCTCAACTAAAATATTATGTTAAGGTGGGACAGTCCCTTTAACAACTTTGAATTGCAGTATCTTTTGAAAGGAAAGTTTGTATGCAAAATGTGAGGAATTTACAATATATTTTGGTCTCGTCTGTCGATTTCAAGTGATAGCTCCATTTTAGTTGGAAAGGTTTCCCTTTAATCATTGGTTACGATAAAATTCACGTCTGGAGCCCCTTTAGTTGAATTTGTACTTTTCTTCTGTTTTGCACTTGTTTTGTTTCAAAACTCATTAACGATCGCAACTATACCCAAAGTAACGAAGATGTTACCTACAATGGCGCATCAAAGACAATAAACAACTCGCATACGAAAAATCTAAAATAGTTATCGAGGCTCTGTTCAGCAGCTGGTATCAGCGCGCACGAGTTGTTTTCTATTGACCAGCGCCAACAATATATGCTAGCGTTGTAATTTAAGGGCAATGCTTTTAGTAACGAAAGCTCTCTGGCGAATATCGATAATTTTGTGCTGCCAGCATGATCTTGGCGAATTTTGGAATAATCTCAGCAACTAGAGTGAAACTGGGGAAATTAAGTATATGGCGAAATTAAGAAAAATATGTGCTATAGATCAGTGCCAACAACTCCACATGACCGATGTGAAAAGGCACACTCCCTTTAACTGGTCAATTTTACGACTTCTACGTTTCCGAACGGTATAAATTTTGTCAGAAGTCATAACAAATACAATGTATTCATGAATCAGAAATGTTTGTACAAAAGTCTGCAAAATTTCGTCTCTTTATTATACCAACCTTCAAAAATTGCCATGGTGTCACTTGACACCCTGAACAATTTGTAGCCGGGCTATCCTGTCATTTCGTTTTTTTTAACAAATATTAATATGATAGTATGACAGTTATTCACTATAATCTATCTACAATCATAGAGATCATATATACGATCTCTATATATGATATATGATCTCTATGTCTACAATGGCGTGTGCAAATGGCTATCACCCTCGGTTCCAATACTCTGCAAAGCTAGCTTTCGTTAAAAGTCTCTTAATGTTTTGCAATCTACTGAAAACCTTACACGTCGTAGCCTTTCTGATTGGGGGTGCATAAGCAATGGAAAAATGCATAGTAAACCATATTTGAAAATTTCGGCGAAAATAGTTGATGGCTGTTAATGGAACTTTGCAAAAACATAGGTAATCAATATGTAAAAGGTACATTGTAAGATAAATTAAATTGCCATATACTAAATGACTGAAAATGATCTTAGCTATCAAACTGCTACCTCGAATTTGCGAGTTTTCTTAAAATACAGATTTTGAGAAATCTAAACAAATAAAAATTGTAATGTGTTCGAAGGTTGTTTTTGCCATGATGAATGAGAATATATACAAAGGAATGCTCAATTACATGGCAGTAATGTATATTTAAATGTAAAAGTCGAGACAAAAAGGAATAAATTTGTCTCGACTTTTACATTTAAATGTTCATTACTGCCATGTTATTGATCATTCCTTTGTAAATATTCAAATAAAATTTGTATTCTTTCACTTCTTTAACCCGCGCCGGGCCGGGGGGGGGGCGTTTAGACGCCTCACCCCCTTAGTTTTTTCCGGGATATCGGGAAAACGGCGGCGCGTAGCGCCACCAAATTTTCAGTACCTGTTCTTTCATCTTTTGCCCAGCTTTCTCTTCTTTTATGACTTCAGGTCATGTCAGGTCAGGTCCCCAGGCCGGGTCATGTGACCCCACCTCCCAAAAAGTTTGCGGCCCTACCAAAGCCAGAGTTTCTAGTTGATCGGTTTCGTACGTACAGGATTATATGAGAGCATCACCACATATAGTTCGTACATGTCGGATTTTTCATATCGGTGACCTAAGGTCAGGTCATTTTCTTGAACTCTCCATTATAAGTCAACGGGGAAATATTCAAATGCTTTCCATTCCTAGGATACGCATGATATCCGCCCAATTCCTTCTTTATCATGTTATTATAGGCCAATATTGAAGACCAAGGTGCAGTCTTTGTTCTGGTATCCCTACAGGGTCAGCCGAGGTCATGCGAGGTCACCAACACCTTTTTGTCAATAACTCTCGATACAATTAATATAGAGAAGTGAAAACAGCATCATTGTGTTTATATCGTCAAGACGCGTCTCTCAATGTGCAACATGACCTTATTGGGTCACCAATTGACCTTGACCTTAGGTCAAATTTATAGGTTGACCTAACCTGGTAACCATATATATTATTCGAAGTAAATTGACGAGACAAACACGATGGTGTCACAATCATTTCCCTATCTCACTTCAGTTAACAGTTATTCGTGAAAACATTTTTTGGAAAAAATATCCTTTTTGACTTTCGATGACCTCTGGAGCCCAAACTATTGACCTGAGATGAAATTTGATGACATCGGTGCGATTGCAAATTTCCAATAGACTATCTAATGCCTTCTGACACGTTTGCCTCCTTAGCTATCATAGTTTCGGAGATTAATTGGGGGTATCTGGAGCTAAAGTTCTAAATCAAAATTTGACCTTTGATGACCTTTGGTGACCCTAATATAGACCTGATAAAAATTTCACTGAAATAGTTTCAAAATCGTTTTTTACGATCTCTCGAATGGTGTTTTTGGTTGATGTCTAGGACCCATAGGAGCTGAGTTAGAAGGGGGGCGTCGAAACGCCCCCCCCCCCTGGCCCGAGGAAGGTGGCGCCGAGCACCGGCCCGACGCGGGTTAATGCCCAAAACCCGGAATATATGTGATTGGAACGTGTTCGGTAAATATGTGTACCAGATTTCATATTTATTTCGTTAACAATGACTGATTTATGACCTTTCAAAAAACAAAAATCGACCACCTCTCCAAGCATCACCATGCATAAAAAATGCATTTCCGTTTTTGCGTTTCACTTCTATTGCTATGAAACAAACAATGTGTTCGAATGCCATTTTTTAAAACATAAAGAAATAAACTGACGTAAATAACTTTTTTTCCCGTCAGAATCCTAGGCTTCCATGTTACATATCTATAAATCGCGTTCGTACATGCCTGATGCCTTTGCTTGTATTTCGAAGACCGAGTATATATGGACGACTGGAAAGTTGGTGTAGCACCGACACACCAGCTCCAAAGTTGGCGCGGCAGCTGCCACCCCTGCAGCACCACTTCCGATGCCAATGCTACCAATGCTGTGTAACCTCGGATGCAGGGGTGGTAAAATTGCTTTGGGTGGCCCCGACTAGGCGTGGCACATACAAAAATGACCCCGGCCCAGCTGGGTAATTTTTGTATGTATCCCCAGCTGAGCTTTATAATTATAATATAGCATTCGGATCGGCGCCTGTCGCCAGCGCCACCTGTTAAAGAATAACGACACCTGGTTAGTAGGCAATATAGGTGTCGCATCACACAGCCCGTTGATTGGCGTCATTTATATAAACCCTAATTCACATGCATAAGCAATATACCTACAAACCTTAAATTACACACCTAAACCACACACCTAAATTAATCTCACCTAAACACACCTAACACTAAACCTTACCCTTGGAGCCCATTTCAAATATTTATAAAACATTCGATCGGTTCATAATCCTCAATATGTTTGCTACATTTCACTGCGTGATTGCTAAATCATTTTGGTGATTAAAAAGTTAGTCGTTTCAGTTGATAATTTATTTTCACCTGGTTTTTACAAACAAAATTAACTATCACATGCGCCATAAATGACGCAATTTGCCAAATTACCGCTGGAAAGTTATTACTGAATGCCCCCGCATTTTCTACTATTTAGTATAATTATTCAAAGTCCGCTGGTAAAACACTAAAATCCTCTGACCGTCAGTAAAATCCTAAGTCGGATGGGCCCTGAAGGATCTTTGTTACACCCTTCTTTTATGTCTTTATGCATTTATGACTACAAAAAATACCGGCTGGGGACCATTTCACGCCTTCTTTTGGTGTCCTTAATCGGTTTATGTGACATTATACTGCACGATACCTGTATAAGTTTATGCCTATCTCACGTTCTGGGATAGTTACCGATTCTAATCGTTTTTTTATCCAGATTTTCAGCGGAGGATACCATCTCAGTCATTGCGATAGTTTATAGCATTTAGTCTTTGAATGGAAAGAACATTTTTACGCTGGTTTTAGGGTACTGCAATTCTACCAATGCAATGCTAAAATTGAACGAAGGCTGAAAACCCACCTAAATAATCACATCTCAGTTTGGAAAACAAGCGCTGCTGTAATTTGATCGACCTTAGCATCTGTCGCAGCAATATGACTTTAACGTACTGAGCGATACTACATATTATGCAACACTTGGCTCAGGCTGTCATCTAAGATTGCAAATTACTACGGCATTTGTTTAACGAGACAGATTTCAAGTAAATATTTATCACACTTTCGTCGGTTAAGAGACGTAAATAAGCTGAATGGCTCAAGGTGATATCGATAACAAATATGATGCAACACAAATAACTACAATAGTACATTGGGGATATTTAGAGCCGAGGTCTCAAGAAGCACACTTCCTTAAAGGGAGAGTGCCACCTTGCAGACCAATATCGAGTTTTTGGTGTCAATCGGTAGATTACGC
>VOPJ01013938.1:0-11567 GCA_014673585.1 Semibalanus balanoides
AATCCCCCTAGTTAACATGTTATCCGAGGCCTTGTCATGTACTTACATATACCTACTTTTATGTGAGACAATATTTGGTTGAGACGTAAAATGCGGTTTTGACCATGAATCCCGGTGCCCACTGATCAAATTGCAAAAGTAAACGTCTCCGAAACGAAACGGGAACGGAATCTGGTAGATGTTGAATATTGCTTCATATTGAAGCATCGTGCTTGCCAAAATGATAACATAAGATTCCATCAAACTGCGCATGTGCTGCAATTATTTTGTTCAACACAAAATAAGAAGCGTGAAATTCTATGGAGAGGAAGAAGGGTTCATCATATATTATGAATTAATTTTATTTGGCAAATAAGAATAACAGAACTAAGGATGACCCATACACACAAGTACCTCGATTTTGAGTCCTAGCCTATCAGTGACCTGACATGCGACCTAATTAAAAAAATGTTTTGCTTTATTTTCGTCTTATTGAAAAGTTGTCGAATGCCACTTTGTAAATCTCGCTTGCTATAATTGTTCTGAAGATAACCAGTGGGCGTTAAACGCCCCCCCCCCCCAGACAATGACGTTCGGCTGAGACCCTCGTCAAAGGTTAAGCAGTGACCGGCACCGGGAACAGAGGCAAAACAATAATTAACCGCATGTTGCACGTCTAATACACATCCAGCTTAGTAACGAATGCAGTTTTATTCAAATTAATCGCAGTTAAATGCAAATTCGTTCTGGTTTAATGGGAGTGTGCCTACTCACATTGGTCATGTGGAGTTGTTGACAATGGTCTGTATATTTAACTGAATTTAGCCATGTACTTCATTTCCCCAGATTCACTTAAGTTGCTGAGATATTCCGAAGTCGCCAATCACATTCCGACGGAACTTAATTATCGATATTCGCCAGAGGGCTTTCGCTACTATAAGCATTGCTCTTAAATTACAGCGCTAACATATATTGTTAGCTATGGCCAATAGAAGACAACTCGTCAGCACTGATAACAGCTGCCGAACAGAGCCTCGATAACTATAAAAAACATACATTCCTCGTATAGGTTTGTTTATCGTCTTTGGTGCGCCATTAAAGGTAACATCTTCGTTAACCTGTGTATAGTGACGATCGTTTATGAGTTTTGAAACAAAACAAATGCAAAACAGAATGTAAGTAAAATTCAACTAAAGGGGCTCCAGACGTGAATTTTATCGTAACCAATGATCAAACCAATAGCTTCTTACCGTAATAAAAATATATTTGACATTTCAAAAGAGAAGGCACACTCCCTTTAAGCCCACATGTTGGTAACAAAAGCAAAGTTAACTATACACTTCTCATTGCTGTCTCAGTCAAATTGCTGCATCAGCAGACCAACTGCCGCCTCCATATACGATACTTGCGCTTCTTGGGAAGCCGGTGGTGTAGAGCCGCTACGCGTTTGCCGAAAAGATCCGATTCGTCATCCCGGGCACTGACAATATCCACCAGCTGCGGTTGCCATGGTGACGAGGTTGCGCTGCTCTTTTGACCCTTTCCGGCCCCTCTGGAAGGAAGGTGTCATGTCGGCTTGCGAGGGCGGAAAAAGCGAGGAGACATCCTGTGAGTTGCATGAAACTCTACCGTCATGTCATCTAAATAGCTGCTCCTGGTGCTGAGGCCATGCCACGTCCGTCATGTCATCTAAATAGCTGCTCCTGGTGCTGAGGCCGGCTCCGACACTGCCGCCTCCGGCTCCGACACTACCGCCACCTGCGCTGCCTCTGTCGCCGCTTGCGCTGCCTCTGTCACCGCCGCCTCCGACTCAGCTGCCACTGCCGCCACCGCCGGGTCCAACACCACCACCGCCGCCGGTACCACCACTGCCGCCTCCGGCACCGCCACTGCCGCCTCCGGCACCGCCACTGCCGCCACCGGCACCACCACTGCCGCCTCCGGCACCGCCACTGCCGCCTCCGGCACCGCCACTGCCGCCACCGGCACCGCCACTGCCGCCTCCGGCACCGCCACTGCCGCTTCCGGCACCGCCACTGCCGCCACCGGCACCACCACTGCCGCCTCCAGCACCGCCACTGGCGCCACCGGCACCGCCACTGCCGCCACCGGCACCACCACTGCCGCCTCCGGCACCGCCACTGCCGCCTCCGGCAGGCGGCACCGCCACTGGCGCCACCGACTTCCGCCACTGCCGCCACCGGCTATGATGCAAAATAATGCAAATAACCCTTAAGTCCCAAACTTGGTCACGTTTTGGCTACGTTTGGTGTGACGGTTAAGTTAGCGATTTGACCAGTGGGCACCGGGCTTTAACCCGCGCGGCGTAGGGGGGGGGGTAAATATTACCCCCTCCCGGATTTCCGCAATAACTTGAAAAGTGTAACAGATAACGACGTCAAAGTCTTAGTACCTTATCCAGCATCAATTTGACGTCTTCCTAAAAAATAATCGAAAATAGTTCAGAACTTTGGGAGATAATGACATTTTGATGACGTCATGTCATGCCATTTTGGGTTGAATAACGATAAATGTTTGATGCATCGTAGAAAACATAGCTTTAATGCAAATTAAAAACGCTCAAAGGTTTAAGAAAGGAAATTTAATTCTCTACAAAATGGCAGTTTCAGATTTCAAAAATTGTTTTTTTTAACCCCAGAATCCAAAAAACTGTTTTTTTCAGAAATGTCTTCAAAAAATTGAAATTTCTCAAAGTATTTAAAAAAGTATATGTATAAACGAACCAAGTGTAATAAATACCCAAACCAAATTTTAAAGTAATATCTTCATTTTTCAGTGAGTGATTGCTCTTCAAGCGTAGGTAATGACGTCATTTTTCAAAATAACGTCATTATTTTGGATTTTTGACCTGATACAGATATATGAATGTCTTTTGTGTGTTTATGAGACAAAACTGACCTAGAAACATTCATTGTTTATTCATATTAGTCAATTTCCAGTTTTGACATTAGATGACCTGATCTTGACTTTTTATGGGGTCAAGTTGTAAAAATGGCTATTGCTATCAATTTTTACGTGCAAAAAACTAAAACATGTGTCACAAGACTTTCTTTGACCTCTTCGTGACAGTGACCTTTTGCGACCTGACCTTGCATGGAAATTTCCACTTTTACTTAATGCAGGAGATGTATTACACCTTTGAGAGCTTTATGTGCATTAATAGTCTTAATCAAAGGATTCTAATTGAAAGTATGAACCATTGACTCAATTTACTTGAACTTTCCATATGACCTGACAGTGACCTGACATTTGACCTAAATTAAAAAATGGTATACATTCGATTCGTTTCAATGAGAGCTTTCGATCGCCGCCTTGCGCGTCTCGCTGGGGTTATTGGTTCTGAAGATAAGAGGGGGGGTAAAATTTACATCCCCCCCACGCCGCGCGTTCGGCTGGAGACCCCTACGCCGCGCGAGTTAAGGCATATTTCAACTTCCGTCTGAATTTTGTATTGCCTTATTCAGTAATGGATTTGATACTGAAGCAAGGAATATATACAAATAGAAAATAGTAACAAAAGCAACGCATGTTTGTTGGTGCTTATGTCCTAACAGTTAACACATGAGACATGCGAATTGTTTATCCTTCATTGTAATATAGGCAATCAACTGAGTGCAAACATCTCAACTTACGTCTGGTAGCAAAAAGGGGGAATTTATAAAAAAGCGACTAAATATATCGACAATCTCAAATAGGAAACAGGCCGTGGGTGTGTCAAGTCAAAAGCAAGAATACAAAATATTCACAAACGATGGCGTCTTCAGGGACGTAGCCAAGGAGGGGCCACGGGGGTCATGCCCCCCCCCCCTGAGCAAAATAAATGCACACTAGTTAGAATGAGGATCCCTCTAAAACCCGACCCCCCCCCCCGGTCACCAGCATATGGCTGAGAGGAGCAAAATGTATTTTTTCCGACGTGGGCCCCTCCTGAGCAAAATCCTGGTTACATGCCTGGGCGTCTTCATGTCAAATTTTGTGTTGGTCAACTGTACTACAAGACGATTAAGCTACTTGATGCTATAAGACGAATCACAGGGTACCAAAACTGTCAGATGTCCCAGTTGTCTCGATAGATGAGAGGTTCTGTGGACGTCGACGTGGAAAATCGCTGAAATGGCGCGGAAAACCGCGGCGATCTCGTGGCCTCCTCACGCTGATTGGAGTCATGTGCGGGCGCACGGACCTGGACACCACCAGAAACCCGGGCACTATATCTTGAGCTCATAGCTTATGTCTATTTGTCATGGTTTATGACACAGCCTCCCAACAGCACTGCGAGCAGCAATAACATAATTGAAACGTGATGCCGATTGACTATGCGTGTGTTCGTTGTGTATAAATTATGGTTCTACGAAGAATGATTAATGTGGAAGCACTAATGATGTCAAATGCTGGTCGGCGCAGCAACAGGGCTGTTGACACGTAGCACGTAACCAGAATTTAGCACGGATCGGGTCGACAGCAGAATCCCAATTTATCTAGCGTACATTTGGTTTGCTGAGGGGGTGGGGCATGGTCTCTGTGCCCCATTGCTAAGTCTCTGGTTGAAAATTGCGATTGACCGACCATATTTTTTAGATTTGCCAATTTGCATATTTGCATATTTGAGATTTGCCCCCTTGCCACCTTTGTCTGACACATCCCAGTTTTTGCGGGTCTGCGTTTCAGATGTAAGTCTGGTCAAAGAAATATGCAAATATGCACACCTTTGATTCAGACCTATACATAATTGATCAAAACAGCATACCTATATCCCAATTTAACTTGAGTATTTTAAGTATTGAGCGTTGCCTTGTATTAAAATCACTATGGATAATTTTACATATCCTATTGTTTATGGACTTCTCTGGAATTGTAAGGCATTAACAACCAGTCCAAGGTCTAACGTGCTACACAAATTTCTGCGCATATAAATACCTTGCCTGCTTGCCATTATCCAACCAAATTTGATTTACTAAACACTGGGTTTAATTAGGTCCAGGTATAATAAATTTCCGTTTATTCTCACATTTAGAATCACGCTCAGAGCTGAGACACGGGCTATAGCAACAGCAGTCGCACCTAGCCATTACAATTTGACCGTCTGAGTTATGAGCGTCATATGTGGTCAGCTTATGACCCCCTGAATGATATACGGTATACACCGGGCGGCTCCCTTACCCCCCCCCCCCCCTCCACTGACAGCAGACCATCGTCCACAGATATTACGCCCGGCGCACCGGCGGCGTGGGCACACCGCTGTTGGATGGGCGGACATTGTAGCTGGTGTTAGGGACAGGAGAGACAGCAGGCCTCCGCCTTCCCCTCCGCCTCCGCCTCCGCCTCCGCCTCCGCCTCCCGCTCCGCCTCCGCCTCGGCCTCGCCTCCGCCTCCGCCTCCGCCTCGCCTCCGCCTCCGGCCTCTCTCTCTCTCTCTCTCTCTTCTCTCTCCCTCTTCTCTCTCTCTCTCTCTCTCTCTCTCTCCTCTTTCTCTCTCTCTCTCTTCTCTCTCTCTGCTCTCCTCTCTCTTCTCTCTCTCTCTCTCTCTCACAACAAGCAGTCTACCGTATCGATGGCGGGGGTTCGAACAAATATAGTTGATGATTTGTTCCTGATCGATCATTATAGAATGTCCGGGAGCGACATTAGGACCCGGACATAATTACCTTCTCACAATTCCAGTTAATAGGGTTGTGCACGTGCTCACGTGTAGGCACCGCATCCCTAAATAATTGTGGGAAAATGGTGGCAGATATCCGACAAGCCCCTAAGTATACATTCAATTTGAGTGTTCAGTGAGATCTTTAGATGATTTCCTTAGAGGATATTTTGATTACGCTTTGTCAGCGAGCTAGCGTGATGCGAGCAGTACTGAGATATAAGATAAGGTTGTGCACGTGCGCACGTACAAAAGCGTCACACTCCTCATTTGAGGGAAAGTGGCGGCTGAGGGGTCCCTGTCCACACCCCGAACTTGAACACAATCTGCCCAGCCTTTGAGGAGTTTTTGCGAGAAAACACTTGCCAACACCCATCACGCGGCAAACGCCACGCGCAGTGGTGTTCACTGGTCACCCACATGAGTCGGCTTTGGTATCAAACAGGGTAGGTTGGACATGGGGCTGGTCAGCAAAGAAGACCGCTGGTCAATCGGACCTGCTGTTGCAGAGATATGAGCTTCTCAAAAGCGTCGCCACGGGCCGGGCCAGGCTGCTCATGTTTATATTTGCCCTTATCATCACTAGCCTATATATCAACACGGAAGGACGAAAGTTCCACGCGTAACCACTCTTCGTAAAATATGTATACCTAGTAAAATGAGTATGCATAGCTGCGTAATGCACAGGCATTATCAGGTAAATAATCAGCGTGAAGCCAACTTTCTAGACTATTTATTGTCGGGTGTTCATTGTTGCCGGTTTCTCGATCAGCCACATTCAATATCCATTCCTGCAAGCAGCACTGGGACTGACAAAGAGCGATGCATTGTCACTTGTTGGATATCGTTGGGAATTGAGCGCAGTATGGCAGCCAATATGCATTTAGTCCAGAGTCATATCATCGGATCACACGATATCAAATTCCAGCAACCATTCAATGCAAAACAGAATGCTCACGGCCGTCTTCTTGCCTCAAACTTCTCACGTGATACAACTCTTCACACTAGAGTTCGACATGGCTGCACTTTTCCTTGGCCTAGCCGCCCCACAGCCATGGCATCACAGCCACAGCCAGCCACAGCCATGGCATCACAGCCACAGCCAGCCACAGCCACTCACAAATGTCAATAGCTGGCCGTTGGCCAGCCATGAGGATTTTTGTAAATCTATATTATGTGTTTATTTTCAGTCTACTGCTATGGCAACATGCCAAGGCTCCTTTTAACCATGATTGGTTTGATAAGATTGATGCAAAACGAAAAACCCGGGTTCACTATGCAGCCACAGCCATAGCCACAGCCATGATCTAGAGATTTTCCAGTCCGGCCCGCCCCATTAGACATTGGGTTCGGCTGGCCATGGGGATAGCCGCCCCATGTAAAACTCTACTTTACACTAACTAGCCGGAACTTTTATGCCACAAAATACTTTTAAAGAAAAATACAAGTCTTCCAAGCAATCTAATGCTAAAATGCTTTCCGCTGTGCTATTCGTTTTAACTTGTCACCGCCATGTCTGTAGCGTTTCTTTTGAAGCTGCCATCAGCTCACCACCAAAGTCACATTTGTTTGACACTGACAAGTTCAAAGTTTCAGATGAAACGCCAAACTGCTTGCGGCTTCGAAACTTTTCACAGTTCTAGGGCGATGAGGTTTGCTAGGAAAAGGTGTATTCACAGTTTAACAGCAGCTAACTAGAGCATTTCGAAACTGAAAGAGGCAAACTTAGGCAATTTTAATTTGACAAGTATTTTGTGTGTGAAATAATGCTGAGATAAGATGAATCAGCCTCATCGCAAAGAGAATATTAAGATTTTAAATAATGTCCTAGTCTACGAACAATTAATGCACTTAATATCGACTTTGTCACAATAGAAATAAGACATTTAATATTTTACAAATTACATGATTTCCACAAGTATACCAATGGCATGACATACACACATGATGGCAGCTACGCCCCTGGGTGTGTGCTATATGCAATGCTTGTTTTCTGCCACCGCATTCCTTGTTTTTCGAGCTCCAATCTCTGCAATTCCCTCATAAGCTAATGTGCATTTTAGACGTTTGATGACAGTGTTGATGTCTACCCCAACAAGGGTATCATTTATGCGACATGACTCCCACATACCGCCAAAAAATAGTTTCAGCCCAACCATTGACACATGCATATGGCCAACCGTACGGTCAGCGGCATGACACATATCGGCATTTCATGTAGGTACGGTCGGCATGACACATATCATGCCGACTGTATGTCACCCCGCCAGCCATACGCTGCCACTCTGACTGGGAATGCTTCAAGCGTGTATGCTTCCAGACGATATTGCCTCTTTCCCGAGCTGGCAACATCATTGGTAATGATATTTTCTAGGTAAATTCATATTGTCTTTTTGCTCGCTCCTATAAACATGCATGGTTAGCCATAAGACACTGAGCTTTTGCAGGCATCCTTGACTTGCGTTGGTTGATGCCATACATAGCTGTCACCGCCAGACATATGCTTGGANAACACTCAGGTAAACTGTAAACAGCATGGTAACACTCAGGTAAACTGTGAATCACATGGTAACACTTATGTACACTGTGAAACAGCATGGTAACACTTAGGTAAACTGTGAACAGCATGGTAACACTTATGTTAACTGTGACCAGCATGGTAACACTCAGGTAAACTGTGAACCGCATGGTAACACTCAGGTAAACAGTGAACAGCATGGTAACACTCAGGTAAACTGTGAACCGCATGGTAACACTCAGGTAAACTGTGAACATCATGGTAACACTCAGGTAAACTGTGAACCGCATGGTAACACTTAGGTAAACTGTGAACCGCATGGTGAACCGCATGGTAACACTCAGGTAAACTGTGAACAGCATGGTAGCACTCAGGTAAACTGTGAACCGCATGGTAACACTCAGGTAAACTATGAACCGCATGGTAACACTCAGGTAAACTGTGAACAGCATGGTAACACTCAGGTAAACTGGACAGGCATAGTAACACTCAGAGTAACGTGAACAGCATGGCAACACTCAGGCTAACTGTGAACAGCATGGTAACACTCAGGTAAACTGTGAACAGCATGGCAACACTCAGGGTAAACTGTGAACAGCTGGCAACACTCGAGGTAAACTGTAACCGCAATGGCAACACTCAGGTAAACTGTGAACAGTCACATTGGCAAACACTCAGTAAACTCGTTGAACAACAGGCAACACTCAGGTAACTGTGAACAGCATGGTAACACTCAGGTAAACTGTAACATTCATTTGTAACACTCAGGTAAACTTGAACGCATAGTAACACTTGGTAAACTTGTGAAACAGCATACAACACTCAGTAAACAGTGAAACAGCATGGTAGCACTCAGGTAAACGTTGAACCGATGTACACTCAGTAAACTGTTGAACATCATGAACACTTCAGGTAAACTTGAACATTCATTGGTAACACCAGGTAAAACTGTGCAACCCGCATGGAACACTTAGGTAACTGTAACAGCATGACAAACACATCAGTAAACAGTGAAACAAGCATGGTAGCACTCAGGTAACTGTGAACCGCATGGAAACACCAGGTAAACTGGACATCATGTACACTCAGGTAAACTGTGAACCGTGTACACTTTAGGATAAACGTGTTGAACAGCATGACACACTCAGTGTAAACAGTGAACAGCATGTAGCACTCAGGTAACTGTGAACCGCATGAACATCAGGTAACTTTACATCCATGTTAACACTAGTTAAACTGTGAACGCATTGTAACCTTACGGAAACTGTGAACCGCATGGTAACACTCAGGTAAATTGTGAACAGCATGGTCACATTCTAATCATCTCCACTTCACCCGCACGTAGGAGCACACTAACATCACAGTAAGACCCGGTGCAGCCGCCCACTCTAACTGACCGGTGCAGCCCGCACCAGATCCTGCAGGTCAGTCCGGTGCAGCCCGCACCAGATCCTGCAGGTCAGACCGGTCCAGCCCGCACCAGATCCTGCAGGTCAGACCAGTCCATCCCGCACCAGATCCTGCAGGTCAGACCGGTGCAGCCCGCACCAGATCCTGCAGGTCAGACCGGTGCAGCCCGCACCAGATCCTGCAGGTCAGACCAGTCCAGCCCGCACCAGATCCTGCAGGTCAGACCGGTCCAGCCCGCACCAGATCCTGCAGGTCAGACCGGTCCAGCCCGCACCAGATCTTGCAGGTCAGACCGGTGCAGCCCGCACCTCTTTAACTTGGTTGTGATTTCCAAACACGCGAGTATCACCAGGGAGGACTTTATATAACAAGACGACTATGACGGACTATCATCAACATTTAGTAACGAGTGAAGACGTCATCGGCTCAGGGTTTCCGTTGAAATACACTGGGACTGACGAATTTACAGATTTCAAAACCTAACTCGAATTTCTATTTTAATAGAACATTGTGGTTGTTTTAACTATAGTCAAATTATTTTAAGTTGAATGTTGAGTAACTGGAGCCTTTCGAAAATAGCACGCGCTATACGCAAGTTATTACTTGGGATACTGGAGCGGCCAAGAGTGACGCACTCTGGTTCAGCATTGCGTGAATGATGGTCAAATATGATGTCCATTATTGTACGTCGACTTAGTGGCTGGTGTCTTCTTGAAAATAGCGCGCGCAAAGCAAGTTAATCTACTAATATTTTAGTCATAATACTTGACTTTAGTAAATCATTTTTTTCCCCAAGGAACACTATGTTTTGTTCATATTTTACCATATGCCGGGGATATCAAAATACATTAGCCGGAGAGGTGTGGTACAACTTGGTACAACGAAAAAGCCCTAGGGCAATTGTTGTCCAAGCGGCGTGAAAACAGTGTGTTTTGATAAAATTCTGACTGAATCTGAACTTTTGTCGATTTTGCTTCGCAAGGTTTCTTCAATTTTTCGAAGATCAAAATTGAACTATTTAAAAATAGCATAATTTCTTGCTCTGGCAAGGACCTTAGTTATAATTAAAACATGATTAAAAATATGAAAAACACACATTGAAGACTTACGTTGTAAAATTCATACCCACTCGCCGGAATAAATTGTCAACCCTGTGCTTTCTTGATTTTTTGACTCGGTTTCGCCTCGTTCAAAAATCAAGAAAGCACCTCGGTCTCGACAATTTATTTACACCGGCCTCATGCGGTATTATATATGACCAACATTCACTGAATGCTACACCAGTGTGCATCACTCTTGGCCACCCCAGTATCTCAAGTAATAACTTGCGTATAGCGCGTGCTATTTTCGAAAAAGGTCCAGTTACTCAACATTCAACTTAAAATAATTTGACTATACATCCATCCATAATTTCAATGCCATGCAATTGCACACACATGGCTATATCTCAACTCAAATATAATATTAAGGTGGAACAGTTCCTTTAACATGACACCTTATTCAGAAATCGTTTTTAGCTGGAAAATGCTTTACGTTCTTCTGATTCATGCAATACTAAGGATATTGGGAGTTAAAAGGTCAATTACGTTCTTTGATTACACAGAGACTCTTGCCATATTCGAAATATCCCTTCATGCGAAATAGCCCTGGATTCTGAGGAGGGACTATCATGGGCTGGGTGCACCCATGGGTGCCCACTCAATTCTTCCAAATGTCTGGGTTGGGTATGCATTTTTTACTTTTCATGGGTACTGGGTGGGCATTGGTATGGCAATTTTGGAATAATGTCTCTAAGAGTTATTTTTACTTGACAACTATATGTTTAACCAGGTAAATATGTGTTTTTTATGTGATAAAGACATAAGACATAAAAGAAGAGTGCAACAAAGAGCCTCCAGGGCCCATACGAGGTTGCACATATCCCCCCCAACCCCCAACAGTCTCACCCTCCAGTCCACCCCACCTACCTAAAACAAGTCTAATCCCACGAGTACTTATGAAC
>VOPJ01013939.1:0-11564 GCA_014673585.1 Semibalanus balanoides
AGTTTCTGATGCTTTTATTCCACCGCAAACTACGAAGGAAGTATGCGCCGCACAGCCGCATTCGTTACGACCTCGCAAAAACATGACCCTGGAGCCGCCTCTGCTAAGCCGATTTTTTCGAAATTTTAACAGAACACGCGTCATTTATATTTAGGAAATGTCCGACAGTTTCAAGACGATAGACTTAACGGTTCAGAAGCGGCGGGAGAAAAACTACCGGGGACAGAATCTGCCCCCCGCAGGGAATAGGGTTAATATCGCACCAACAATGCCATCCATCGGAGACCAGTAATGACCACGATCAAACATTTTATTCTATTTTACGTGACCTGTGACTACATCGGTGTACCCGGGAGGTCCACAATATTAAGTTTCTTTAAAAACATTTTCTCCAGGCTATCGAATTCGGTTTGTATATTTTTAAGATCGTTCAGTAGTTCCGGAGATCCGAGGGGGCGCTCGGAAAGGGACCCGTTTGAGGCGCCACCCCCTCCCCGGACGAAGTCCTGTATGTGCCTGGCTCATTCGCCTCTCTGAGGGTCTTGCGGGTCCGGGTCTAATCCAGCTCAATAAAAAGTCAAAAAGCCAGGTCTCGCAAAAAAAGTGGCCCAAATCCGCATAGTTTTTCATATTCAAAAGGTGCAAAAAAAAAGGGGACACAAATAAACTGGTTTACCCAACACCCTTTCTTGAAGAGTTAGGCGACGCCCCTGCTCAGGCCCTATATCTCGTTGAACCCATGTGTACACGTCCCTCTCCCCCCCAACTTCAAACCCGTGGCGGAAAGCCCTTGCTCGGCGATAATCTCGCGCGCTTTACGTGACGCCTAAATGTGGCGCCAGGTGGCTCTGACGGTTCCTTGCTTAGCATTGTCGTTGCAGCCAGTCAGTTGGTTATCAGCTGATAGTTAATTGATTGTTTACTTTTGCACGATTTGCACGACCAGGGGGCCAAATAAGCACTTGTTTTCTCTGGACAAAGTCAAGGGACAGAGCATTCATCTCGGTTGGAGAGATGCCTGGTGAAGTGCGAAACTGGTTTTCTTTTTATGAAGTTTGTCATAATCTACCGACGTCTTATCTTTTTTATATTACTATAGCCAAGGACGGCACCAAGGCGGGGGCGCACGAGGATTCCCGCGTCCCCCAACATTTCCGGGATTTTAACATCTAGACTACGGACGTTGCATGGAAAGAATCTTAAAAATGTCTCCATCCCCTCTACTTTCGGAAGGTGGTCCGCTCTTGACTATTATAAGCGGCGTACTCATGACACGTTATGGTTGGATCTCGAATTTTGTCACGTGTACAACACCCAGCACTGCTTTGACTAGACCTCATTCTGCCAGCTGAGGCGTGGTTAGAATTTTGGAACCCAATAGTGCCCAATACCAAATTAAAATATATCATAAAAGTTATCATAAATTTGACTTAAATACCCTTTTCAGCGTATTATCCGTAGTCCATTTACCTTCAGGTGGTCAGGGCTAAGCCTCAAAGCTGCCCTCATTGAACCCGCGATCTGACAACCAAAGTTTAGAAGATCCACTTTTATTCAACGGTTACCTAACAAACGAAAACACTCCTGTATTGGTCTATCTAATTCCCATGTAACCAAAATGATATATGCCTCTTCTATGGTGTCAGATTGAAAAACATACACGGTCCGACAGATATATAAAAACGTCTCCACGTCTCTAACGCCGACGGCAGGAACCGGTCGCGCCGACAGGTGGCTAGATGTTCATGTGCAAGGACGCTGTGAGCAGTGAACGCCGCCTCCCGATATTGTGCACCCGCACTAAGAATAACAACTGTTAACCCCGACGCTCGCGCTGCATGTCGGTTGAGGAGGCGCCTGACGAGATGGTGGTGGGAGATCACGGAGCTGACACTTGTCGGGTGTACAGGATACGATGAAGCGATCGAACAAAGGGCATGCGGACCGCTATCAATGCCAAGGCTCATGACCAGTGACTATAGCACGAGTGTTGCTATGCTTACAACGTTGTGAACATGACGTTTGACACCACCGCGTCCAGAACCGGCCACCTCACGGTGGCTTCTGTCGCCATCATGTTTACTGAACCGGCCACTCCTCGGGTCCGCCTGCCGGCATCACATCGGAGAGGTTCTCCTGACCTACGTCTTCGCTGGTCTCGAACTGGAAACATCGCGCTCACCAGAGGTTTGGTTGTTCGCGCGCCTGGGGACAAGTGTGGAACCTTCTGCTGCGAGGACGGAAACATCCCCGCTGTCGCAACACTCTCCTGGCGATCTGCTGACTGCCTTCTGAGAGCTACGGGCTAAGGCTCGCCTTGTGCGCAAATAACATGCTCAAGCTTCGTAGTGGGGCGAATACTTGCGAGTTTCGTGGTCTGGGCCGCTGGTATATCGGTTGCAGCGGACTCCAGAGCAAGGGCGGCGCCAAGGGAGAGGTGGGACGTGTTCCCAACCAGTTTCAGATTTTAACATACGCCCTTAGACGCTAGCATTCAAAGAATCGAATGCAAAAGTGCCTCCGCCCCCCCCCCCTTCTTTCCGGAAGGTGGCGCCGCTCCTAGCCCAAAGCGCCTTCAACGGGCGGGAGTGCTGCACAAAGCGTGATGGATGTGCTCTACACTCTCAAGCTGGCACTGATGAAGCCGCGCATCAAAACCCCTACTCAGGGTACCACCACCACGGTTCATCAGACACAGAAGATGAAGGCGTTCTCTCATTTCATCTCGCATATCTACACGACGTGGTGTGGTGGCTGACCTGCGACAGAGCAGTGGACGCCGCCTGGAACGACCTGCAAGTTTAACGCCATCTGCAGGCGTAACAAGTCAGTCGACAAGGCTGCAGTTTCAGCCATCAAACATGTGAGCAACACCTTGGTACCTGTCTGGTAACGATCCTGCCTCTAGCACTCTTCATTTGACGACCGACGGGGTCCCAGCTGGCCAAGCGCGCCATCGCGGACGCCATCATTGGAGAAAACAAAGCAGTGACCTTCAACTGCGAGCCCATGAGCGCTAGGGTGACCGTTTTGCATTGCTTCTCCAAAGTCATCCTCCTACATCGGATCTGGGTGCCATTTTGATGCCGCTGATTCCGAATTCTCGCATCAAGATTTCAAATATTTTTAATTCCTAAGATCGCCCAAGCCACTTGAAGATACTCCACATCATCCTTTTTTGTGTTTTTTGGCCGCACTGCTCGCAAATCAAGGCTATAAGTGTACATTTGTTGCAGTTTACATTCAGTTTGTTTCATTGCAATTCTTTTGAGAACAGTATTGACGCTCTTATCACACTCTGCATCCCTCTAACTGGCTATATAATCGGGTTAGTCATGTGGAACCGCTTATAGCACCCTAGCAGCCATGTGATGAACTATGAGTTACATAGGTGGCATTACCCGTGACCGATCTTTGAGCAGTCACCATTTGAATGCGATTTATATGCACCGTTTCTGCTCAGGAAGGCTGGATAAACAGAAGACATTTGATAGACATGTTCTTTTCTTCCCAAAATTGTCATATATCAGCCAAGAGTTAAAAGGTCAACTGGAGAGTCGCAAGTTTGCTATATTTGCCAGCAGAGCAGGACAAAACACAACAGGGCAGGCGATATTAAATCTACTCGCGGTCACACGAGCCAGGCAGGGCGTGCGCCGTTTCCAAGCAGTCAACTGCCTAGAGAGAAGGCTTGAGGCTGGATTTCAGTGAACCGAAGGAGGCTGTGGTCATCTGGCCAGGGCAGTGCCGCCTGAAAGCGAGCTTGTTCATTGCCAGACCGTCCTGGCGCTCGACTCCGCTGACGGCAGCAGCCGCAATCGTCGTGTAGATTTTGACAGACCTTTCCGTCGACTGTGTGTTGTTCGGTTACGCCAGTGCGCAGAGTCAACAGGCACGCATCCGAGCTGCGGTTGCTGTCCATTCGCCTTGCCAAGATGGTGGCTCGATTGTCCAGCCAGCCTCCAATCGCCTTTGCACTGTTCCGTCAGCTCCAATAATGTTTGCCTCAAAGTTCGCTCCGGGCTTGCGGAAGCTGCGGACGCGTGGCAGAACGCGACGCTCGGCATAGCAAGGATCACTGCCAAGCGTCGGCCCCTAATGGTCGGGTTCTGCATCGGCGAGCATCGCCAGTGTGATGTTTTCCGGAATGAGCCATCGTAAGGTGTGATTGATGCTGGCCTCGCACCACCCTCAGGTCCATCGCCGTCAGAGTCCCGCTGCCGGCGGATCTGATCAAACAGGTGATGTGGTCCGTAAACTACGTCCCACTGGGATCGGATGCTGATGACAGCGGGCACATATACAGCCACCACATACCTGACCAGCGTCACCATGTGTCCACTCGGTTGGCTCTGACCCATGTAGAGCCGGAGGAGCCGGCTCTGCGTGGTGTGCCAGCGCGCCTGGTGCATTTTGCCGTGGCGTCTGTCCGCCACGCCGCTGGCATCGCCGATGTTGACAGCCCGGGCACACTGACAGAGCAGCCTCAGGTCTGAGCTGAACTGCTCCTCCACTGCCGCTGGAATCTCGGGAAATTCAGACACGCGCAGCGGTGCGAACTCCGTCACGGGTAGGGTGTGCACATCTTTGGCGATTGCTTTCCCTATTTCCCCCGTCCATGCCATCGGCCCGGCGGTCACTCCATCGAGTGCGCGGAATAGGGCGCGGAAGGGCAGCTCCGCCTGATGGCACATACATACGACCCTGCCCAGTGGCCGGCCGATCAGCCGCTCCAACTCAGCCATCCACCCGCCCTTGTGCCCGGTGACCTGGTTAGTTCCGTCCCCGCCTACAAACAGGACCTTCTGCATGGCAATCTCACGCTGTTCAAGGAACTCAAGCAGCTTCCTAGCCACTTCTGAACCGCCATGGCCATCTCGACAAGCGAGATGCCCAAGATGGACATCACCTGGGTGCATGTTCACGCTGACGTTGTGAACTTTGCGTGGAACATACTTCCGAGATCCGTTATCCGCCTCAACTAGCTCCTTTGTAAAGTCATCCCGTCCGTCACAGAAGACGGCATAGCAGCGGGAGGCTGCACGGCTGACCTGCTCGAGCTTATGCTGTCTGGATTTTTCTAACGCCGACTGTACTTTCCATTTTGTTATTGGATCTTCCTCCACTGTCGCAGCGAAGACGGACAGGAGTTTGGATGCTTTCCGGGCACCTACCTCAGCGGCATCGACCGCCTCAGCCACGTTTGACAGATCCACTTTTCGTTTGAGTTTGCGGCGTCTGGGCACTGGGACGTCAAAGTCCGGATCAGTCACATCGTTATCACTAGAGCTCTCACAAGTGGGTCTGGCAGAGCTGCAGTCAGCGGTGGCTGGTTCGCCAGAGCTGCAGCCAGCGGTGGCCGGTTCGCCAGAGCTGCAGCCAGCAGCGGCCGGTCCGGCAGAGCTGCAGCTGGCGGCGGCCGGTGAGGCAGAGCTGCAGCTGGCGGCGGCCGGTGAGGCAGAGCTGCAGCCGGCGGCGGCCGGTGAGGCAGAGGTGCAGCTGCGAGAGGCGCGCTTGGGAGAACTATAGCTGGCGTCGAGGCGTCCCGTTGAACTCCGGCTCATGATAGTGGTCACTGCAGCACTGTTGCGGCTGGGAGCGGCGGCGGGGCTGCACGGAAATCTGAATTCAGCGGGAGCTGATTTCGGCCGCTGACACCGCTCCTCGCGCTGGCGTCGCTTCTCGCGCGCCCTCCAGCGCTCTGTTGTTCGCATATCGACTGAGTCGATGCATGCTTGCTGGCGCCTGGTGGCGGTCCTTAACCGAACGCCAACATCTAGGATGATCAGGTGGAGCGGAAGGGAGCGAAACATCAAACAGCGAAGCCATTCGCGAAGCAATCATGGACAGGTCACACCGCTTGGGATGCTTGCGTATGTCATCCTTCAGATTCCAAAGTTTGGTGATAGCCAATTTCACCTTATCAATTCGCTTGACTGGAACGGAGGAGCGAACCCAAAGCTGTCTCACTTCATCCGCTACATCACTAATAAGATGCTTCATCCAGATCTGCTTCTTGCTAACACTGCATTTTTCCATTTCCTCAATCCTCAGTTTCATGATCCTGCCAACAACTTGCCCGCATGTCGGCAACTGACAAGTTGGGAGGTCACATTGCTTTTTACCCAAGCTGCAGGATCAGGCTCGTTCATTTCTTTCGGAAAAGACACCTTCCATGGCTTAGATTTTGATGAAGCGTAAGAAAACAAACATTTCTTGAGACACTCAGTCTGATACTCAGTCTCATGATAGAACATTGATTGGGGCAATGTGTATTCTTTAGCAGAATATCAAACTGAGCGCTATTTCCTAGAAATTTAATTTTTCCATTGCATCATGAATTTGTTTCTCATATCTGCAAGTTTTCGAAGGTATCAAGTTTAAATTAATATTATTTATTTCACATTATTTGTGTGTAGTTTATTGATAAACACGACGTATTGCTGAAACCTCTCTAACGCTATCTAAAAGAGCGGAATAAATTAGCTCTAACGCTGTAAGCTTTCAGTCACGGGTAACCCCACCTACGTAAACCATAGTTCATCCCATGGCCGCTAGGGTGCTATAAGCGGTTCCACATGACTAACCCGATTATAAGGCCAGTTAGAGGGATTTTGCAGAGTGTGATAAGAGCTCACTACTGTTTCTCAAAAGAACTGCAATGAAACAAACTGAATGTAAACTGCAACATATGTAACTTATAGCCTTGGATGCGAGCAGGTGCGGCCAAAAAACACAAAAAGGGATGACTGTGGATTTGTATCTCCAAGTGGTTTGGGCGATTATAGGAATTAAAAATATTGGAAATCTGATGCGAAAATTCGGAAATCAGCGCATCAAAATGCACCAGATCCGATGTGGGGAGCATGACTTTGGAGAAACAAGTGCAAAACCGGTCACCCTAACGATTACCTACTATCACAGAAAGTGCTCTCAAAAGTGTCATGCATCTTCCGTATAGGGGAACGAAAAATTGTGAACAAAGGCCAAGCCAAGGTCAATATTAGGCCTCACAAGGTGAGTAATGAGTATCGGTAGGAGTTCTACGAAAGTTATGTGACACATATCTTCTGGGTTATCTGTCACGTATAATGCGATAGTAGCAGCTACTTTCACAACCTGACACACATATAAGGTCAAAGTCAGGTCCACATACGGTATTAAATGTGAAATGTAAATCTAAAAACAGCATGTGTATATAGACCATTGGTCTTAGAAATACAGCGGTGCCATTTATTTGTCTGTATCTGGTCAGTAAAAACAAAAATGAAAAAATAAACAGCGGCGTCATATGTTACCTATACTTAGCCATAAGCCAGTAAAACCATATACATGTATTGTTCTAAAGTTGATTTGGGTATCGTCCATACTTGGTTCTTTCATATATTTTCCGTTTTTTAAATATCTTAAAAACAGATTTTGACGAAAGTTTTCCGAAAAAAGTCTGNATTTGTCTGTATCTGGTCAGTAAAAGCAAAAAATGCAAAAAATAAATAAAAAGCGGCGTCATAAGTTACTTACACTTAGCCATAAGGCAGTAAAACCATATACATGAATTGTTCTAAAATTGATTTGGGTGTCGTCCATACTTGGTTCTTTTAAATATTTTCCGTTTTTTACATATCTTAAAAACAGATTTTGACGAAAGTTTTCCGAAAATGACTGATTTGGAGAGGCCAAAAACCAAAAATCTCGAAATTCCGAGATTAACATTTTAAATAAAAATATGCATTCCTGTCTCATGCAATTTGTATTTACAATTTGCTTCCAAACTCAAATTTTTACGATTTGTATACAGCTTAAATTGGAAGGGTAGGGACATTCTGAAGTCGATTCTTTCCATGCCACGCCATGGGCACAATGTTAAAATCTGAAAATGTTGGTGGGCGCTGCCACTCCTCTTGCCCCCCCCCCACTGGTTCCTGGCGTCCTGGTTGGCTTAAGTCTGTTCAGTTCTCAATCGGTCTAATGTTCACAAGCTCGAACGGTGGTCCAATGCAAGCAACTGTATTCGACGTCCAGCTCTAGGGGTCCCTGAGCGATATGTCAGATCGTGTTTATCGCAAAGATATATACTGCGGAGCAAAGCAGAGGTCGTTTCGTGTACAGTTTTCAGATTTCCAGTTCTTTGGCTGCTTTCATAGGTTGTTCCTAAGAATCATCCTATTAGTGGTCGTATATTGCCCTAAGCATCTCCAGATTAACAACACCGACAGAGTCGAAAAAAAAAAAACAATTATCTAAGCGCATCAGCAATCGATGTTTTATCGTAATTTTAGCCTACCGCTTTGATTGACGTTTTTGATTTTGATTTTGACTCATTTGAATTTGACTTAGTTGAATTTGTTCCTTGTTTATTTACACTGATATTTTAATTTTAACGTGACTTACTTATTCTTGAAACGACAAATGTATTTTAAACTGACTTTTTTTAAAATATTCAAGCTGCTGCAAGGAACAGGATTAGCGTTAACTATATCATCGGAATCATGGCCGTTTGTTTTTGATTTGTTATGTAATTATTTGTAAATATATAGATGTAATTTTGAAAAAAGGGCCTGCTGCCGAAATATCAATGAACAAGTAATTTTTTAAAGTTTTTATTTTTCGTAAATAAATATAACACGATGATAAGGCAATGATTCTTTGATGATTCTTGGTTGACTTGGTTTCCATTGAGTGCGCCTTCTGCCCCAAATATGTTAATCAATTATGTATGATGTATAAAGCAGTGACTTAGTTTCTGACGCTTTTATTCCACCGCAAACTACGAAAGACATTTGCGCCGCACAACCGCATTCGTAACGACCTCCCAAAAACATGACCCTGCAGCCGCCTCTGCTGGGCTGTTTTTTTGACAGAACACGCGTTCATTCAATTAAGGAAAATCCAAAGTTTAAAGACAATAGACGTAACGGTGCAGAAGCGGCGGGCGAAAAACTACCGGGGGCAGAATCTGCCCCCCGCAGGGAATAGGGTAGTCTCTTGTTATAATAGTCTCCAAATATATATTTGAGGAGCTTTCTAGCATTTCGCTTTAATTTCCGGATTACAATTTTAACCTATATCCCCAATCTCCGTCCAGCTAAAGTCGAATAATATCTGCCTAAAATTGCTAGAAATAAACACCAAAATCACATAGATCTAATATCCTCCCAAAAGCATGTCAAATCGATAAATCGACAAATAGAAAAACCAATACAAAGGTGAACAAATTTATTTGTCACTGACCTGTTGTAAACGACCGACCTCTTGGGACCCTAATTTTCGGCGAAACATTTGGAATGCATCAACTGGTATGAGCGAATTTCTCGCATTGGATGTTTCAGGCCCTTTGCTCATTTGCATGCTATAGGCTGGTTAGTGTCAAACGAAAATGTGTTTTCCGTTCACTCGTAATAATACAGATAATGCGAGCAAGGATAGAGGGTCGCTCTGTAGTACCGCTCTCGACTCTGCCCACCACTCGCACCCGACCGGTCACAGATCGGGCAGCGTCGGTTTACGGTCAACCAGGGCGGAGATAAACTCTGACGTCAGAGAATAGTTCCACCCTTTCACGATAGCTTCTACCCACATATTTTATTTCTGCGCGAATTTTAACATTTTTGGTGAATGGCAAGCTTCCTAACTTTTCATTTAAAGGGAATAGTTCACCTTTAACATAGGGTTTTGAGTTGAGATAGCCAAGTTGTGGCGCATGCTCGGGAAAATGACTTGTGACGCTTTCACATTTTCAAGAAACCTCTTAATTATTTAATATTCAAGTCCTAAAAGTCGGTGACCGGGTATACCGGTAACTCCAATCGCTGATTGGCTGATTTTGGCTGAGCTGACGTATGCATTATGACGCAAGATGACCGTAAGACTTTGGGAAAAAAGTGTAAGTGCTGACAAAACTTGGACAAAACCAGAACTGTTTTCAGTACCTCATTCTTTTTATTGCAAGGAATGAACTTTTCAGTAATGCTATGCATAGTGATTTGATGTTTAAATCTTCTATAAAACATTTTTCTAAAACAACGTTCTTGTAGGTGATGCGTAGCGTTCAGCGCTGGCCTGACTCACCGAAACCCCACCTCCTGTCCCCCTCCCGCTGTCCTCGCTCACCAAACCCACCTCGTACAACAGTACGCGCGTGCCGCTGTTTGATGGCCGCCCGCGGCGCAGCCGCGCCGCTGAAGGATAAGAGCCGACCGTGCGAGACCGGTATCGGCCGATATCCCGAGAGTGGCAGGCGCCAAACCTTTACGCCCCCCCCCCCCCCCCCCGAGACCGGTACGCCAGTGACGGAGACCGTGCGGCGTGTCATGACCTTGTGACACATAATCCAGGACGGACGCCCCAGAGCACGGACAGTGAACGACGGGGCGGACAACACTTTCATAGTGAAATATAATAGTGACGAATACCTACTTAAAAGCAAGTACGTGATGGTTTTCAAGCGTTGTATTTTGCCGGCCATTCTTCCAACAAGTACTTGGGCAATACCACCATGTATACGACACGATCCCTCACTAAATGGATGGCGTTGCGTGCTTCTCAGCCAGCTGATTTCGAATTACTTTGAGGAAAAAGAAATATTAATTATCACCAAATAATGACATTTTATTTGCTTTTTCCGCCGTAAATTATAGGTTTTCTTCTTCTGACTTCACTAGTAAATGATACTTAAATTTCTTGCTTCTCTCATCATTTGCTGAGCTTTTTCTTCTTATTTTTTTTCAAGTGGAAAACCCTATTCCCTTAACATTAACCGGACTCACATAATACAAATTAGCGCAGGGGCTATTACAATATACATTGCAAATAAACTTAGTTAAGCCAGTTGAGATTCCTTCAAAAGTATTGCCAAAAACTACCGTCCCAAGTGGTCTGCCGTTTACAGCATGTCAGGTCAAACACGTCGGCCTCCATAATTTGTATTAGTCTCCCTCAAACCGACGATATAGTTGACACTAATCATGTTCCTTGTAGCAGCTTTGAATAATTTAAAATAAGTCAATTTCAAAATAACATCTGTCGAGTTAAAATTAAGTAAGTCACGCTAAAATTAAAACATCAGGTCAAAATAAAAACAAGTGAAATTTAAATAAGTAAAATTATAATGAGACCAAATAAAATTAAAACGTCATCAAAGCGTGGCTTAAGTTGCGATAAAATCGATGCTGATGCGCTTAGATAATTGCTTTTTCGACTCTGTCGGTGTAGTGAATTGGAGATGCTTAGGGCAATATACAACACAAATAGGATGACTTAGGAATAAGCTATGAAGCAGCCAAATGACTGGAAATCTGAAATGTTACAAGAAACGACCTCCGCTTTGTCTCCGGGCAGTATATGTATCTTTTGCGTATATGAACACGATCTGACAGCTCAGGGACCTAGAGCTGGACGTCGACATTACAGTTTGCTTGCATTGACCTATGTTCGAGCTTGTGAACATTAGACCGATTGAGAACTGAACAGACTTTGGCCAACAAGGATGCAGAAACTGGAGGGGGGAAGGGGCAGCACCCACCAACATTTTCAGATTTTAGCATTACGCCTATGAGCGTTGCATG
>VOPJ01013940.1:0-7500 GCA_014673585.1 Semibalanus balanoides
GATGGTTGATGATTGACATAGTGCATACCTGTAGGCAGCGTATCTGTAATTTCGATGACATCTCCAGAGCCTAACTGACCTTGGTTGCCGGTGACATTTAGCATAAATCTACCGCGATATTCTTTACCGCTTGCCTCATACGTTTTCTCTATGTCTAAAACAGTATTGTAGTAGTCGTTGTCGTTGTACATATTCTACCGGCGTCATCACAAGCATTAGGAAATGGTATATCTACCGTAGTGCGACAGACCAATCACTGACAGAATCTGTAGGTGACATAGCTATAACGCTCTCCACTATCAACGACACAGTGTGCCCACTATTTGCTCCACTAACTAACCAACCCGCCGGCCACCGCTTGCGTGTTAGCGTAATATTTGCTATTACTGCTGCTGATACTCATTTCGCCATCAGTAAAAGTTGTTGCATTTGGATAGGCAATATTTGCGGTTACAACGTCGCCTGCGCAGCTTAGAGCAACATTCGGTGTTTCACAGATGTTGTCACAGGGGTCGGTAGGCGGGGGTGGATTCTCACCGGTAGCGCAGCTTCTGTCGTTATCTCCATTACTGTCTTCATAACCCATGTTTGTCTGGCCATTGAAAGCAGATATCTCTGCACAGTTTTCAAACACACTCTCTTCGCTATTAAACACAATGGATAATGCCGGTGGCAAAACGGAGGGGTCATTGCCAACATTATAATCACACTCAACAAGATTTTGGCTAGGAAAAGTGGAGCATCCCCAGTCTGCAGGGGTATGGCTTGCATAGCTCGCTCCTGCAGGAATAAAATCCTGTATCCGAATTTTATCTCCTGTCTGTAAGTTTGCGTAGTCACACCAACATCTATGGTGAAAGGCAAAGTCACTACCATACTATGGGCTTCATCATTCTTGATAACTGAGAAATCTTGCTCTGAACTGCATGGCCCCGTTTGAAATTCCACGAAACCTTCATCGAAGTTCATTTGATTATTCATGGACACAATAAATGAATAGGTCGTGTTCGCAGCTAGAACGGCTGTGTAGCTAAACGCTGTCCATGGATCACTTTTCGAAGTACCTCTAGGCAGGCTGGTATTATCAGCAATAGTGCCCCAGATGTCCCTGGTCTTAGTCTAATTGGATTGAAGCTGTGCCAAGAACTATTTCCACGCGGAAAAGTATACCCCCCCATAACTACCTCGCCACTGGCATTCTCCAGTTGTAAAGGTCTGGTAAAAATCATTGCTCCCATTCGCTATGTCTAAATAATGTCTCACTACTCCAGGTGCGGATCCACTTGCATCAAAAAATGGACCATTACTACCGTAGCCAAAATCAGTACCGGGAACCTTAACAACATTGGAGCTATTTCCACTCCCTAAAATCCAAGGAGAAATATTATGACCGATATGATTCCCATTTCCTCCGGATGGTGGGTTTAATTCAAAACCTTCATTAGTCAATTCATTGGCAACAGCCATATTCACCACAGAGGCAAAAAGCGCTAAGCTAATCCCCCCTCTGATGAGGCTTATTATTTTTTTCGTTTTCATATCTTTCCTCTACTCATTGTCCTTATAAAGTTCGGTAAACTCGGTCTTTGATCTTTTACTCTCGAAATAATAAGTTTTAGTTAGGATTATAAACTGGTCGTAAACGACAGTGCTATTTTTTGTAAATCGGTAAACTAATAGCATTCACAACAAAAAAAAAAAGTTATTTCAACCGGCTATTTTCCTCTCTTTTGTCTTGGTAAGTTTGTTTCACTTGCTAGCGCAAACTGGCCTCAATCTGGACACGGCTTCGCCAAATAGCGCACCGTCAAATACGTCAAAGATTCTGCGGAAAACAGGTGTTATATACAGGGGGGAGATACGCACATACTCACTCTTGAATAGATGATAGCGACTGGAACCAGTCTCCCTCCCAAGTCTCGTCAAATCAAACCAGCAAGGAAGCAATATCGGTGGTATCGGCTACATTTCAATTGGAATGGACAGGCCTCCGCTGATCTCTCGTTGTTTATAGAGCGCATCCGACTCGGGGACGAAACTTGGTTAAACGGGGTGAAGATTGGCAGTACCGGTGTATTATCTAAAACATGGCAATTCGATGGTTACCATCCCCAGGGCTTGCCGCGAGTTTACAACCTTCCTCAGGAGTTATTGCTTAAGGGCGAGAACTACTAGCGATCAAAATAAACACCAGTTTTGGCGGAGTTTTTAAGCGCAACCTACCCCGTGGCACTAGATCACGGGTAAAGAAATCAGCATAGATCATACCTAAACCAATTAGAGAAGTCCAGAACATAGTCAAAAATCCGATTGCGTTTGATAGCGCTTATAACACTCGGGCTTGCTCGACATTGTTCTGCTGATGCTACTCGCTGGCATTTCAATCAAAGTTACTCACGAGTTCACTTGGTTATTAGCCAGAGCCTGACTTTTTCTTGGAACATTGGTTAGATTTCTTTTATCGTTTGCATAAAAACCAGTATTGCAAACCATTCCTTTGTTGTCTTATTAATAGCACCTCTGTTTTGCGGTTTATATTTTCACACGCAACGCCACGATCTTAAGCCCTCACTTATTCGCTACTTTGTAGTTATTTATAGCTTCATCTCATTACTGCTACTGATTCCTTTTTCAAATATCCACTGAAATAAATGTGTTGTTATGGAAGGATGCTGGTTTGATCTATGGCTATTGTTTGATTAGCGCGGTAATCCGTATAAATCAACGTCGCGATTCTTGGGGCCCGTTACTTGGACTTCTAGTGATATACATCATCTCATCCGCACTCAAATGGTTTACCAAATGCGTTATTCGAGCACAGAAATGCACAAATCGGCTCTTTGGTTTACCGATATATGTTATTGCTCGCTTATTTTCAGCAGTTACATCAGCTTAGGATAGATTACAAAAATGTCTCTAAACGTATCGTCAATATGGTAGATAACACCAGAAAAGAGATTGCTAGAGATTTGCATGACGGTATGGGGCAAAATCTCAGCTCTGCAATTTTGCACGCCAACATAGTCAAACAGAATCCGGACATATCAGAGAAATCAAAATCTGCGCTTTCGATCATTACTTCAGAGCTTAGCTTGGGCATAGCTAATATGCGCGAATGATTATCAGTCGACTGCTTCTCCAGTGGTTCGTGGACCAACAGAAAGCGTTGCTGATCGGTAGAGGCTTACTCTCAAAAGCTCATGGATACCCATAGCACTACAATAACCTGCAGTTTCAAAAGTGAGGCGTTAACCAAAATCGTTGAAACTCACTTGTTCAGAATTATCCAAGAATGCCTACACAATGCAATCAAGCACGGTCATGCAAATCAAAGTTTCATTGCATCAAGAAAGTAATGTCTTATATCTGACGATTGAAGACAATGGGGTTGGTATTAATCTACTCAATGCGCAACAGCCTATGCCAAATGGCAAAGAGGATGCTGGTGGTGGATTTGGTTTCGTAAGCCTAAAGGATCGCGTCGCATTTAGCTGGGCGATAGCAGAAAAAAAAAATGGCAGAAAATGACCTCATTGGAACACGGGTGGAGCGTAAGATACCCGCAACTTGTATAAACTTAATAGTAATCGACAACTGTTGCGCCTAGTTACAGGATGCCAATTTAAGTCAGACTTAACAGGTTTAGTTGTATAGCTCTTGCTATCGCATTTGCTCTACCACTAGCTCCTAATTTGAGACAACTATTTGAGCAGTGGAACCGAACTGTTCTTTCTGTGATATCGAGTGATCCGCAATCAACCTTCCAGAAGACCCTGCGCGAGCAAGGAAAGCCACTTCCACTCTCTATAGAGAGCATCTCGGCTCTTCCCCACTTGGCTTCATTACATCTACCAGTTTAGGAGAGAGGTACTGACCTCCAGACATTATCTCGTCGATAGCGAGCTTGCAAATCTTCATAGGCTGCTTCTTTCAACACATAACCTGAAAGCCCAAGAGTAAACATTTTTTCAGCAAGATCTTTATCAAGATGCATGGTCAGTAGCACGACATGGCTATCTGGATAACTGGCTCTCCACCAGCTTCAACGATAGACTCGGTCGAAGCACCGGGCATAGAATAATCCAACAGCAAAATATCAGGCTCATAAGCTTGCAAAAGCTTTACTGCCTGATCTCCGTTATTAGCTGTTGCAACGATCTCAACTTGCGAATTTGCTTCAAAAAGGCTTTTTAAGCCTTCCAAGAAAATAGCATGATCATCCGCTGCAACTATTCTTACTATTCCACTCATTAATTACAATATTTTATACGTTTCATCAGTATAGTCGCAGTATGAAATCCATTCCAGAAACTATTACCCATTAGTTATTTTTAAGTAAGGCGCACAGGTATGACGACTGCAAATTGACCACCATGCCAAGCCACTAGAAATTGGCGAAAATGCTGGATAATTTCAAATCTCACTTTAATCATCCAACGGCTTACTGAGCAAACAGAATGTCCATTACCAAAAAAGCAAAGGAATAGATCCGATTAGCTGAATAGAGAGAACCTTTACCAATAAGTGTATATTCGCGGGTTAGTCTCAGCTCAGTAAATGGTTTTCTTTACACTTAGAGGTTCTACAACATAAAGCGTATCTGACAAATGAAAGTAAGAACAATAAGACCTTCTACAGCAAATAATTCCGTGAAAAAGTTAATCTGCCTGTGCTTATTACTATGTTTTGTAAATGTATTATCGGCAGAGCAAGAATTCAAAAAAGGCGGCGTTATAGTCATTTCGATCAAAGATGACTTCGTAACCCTTGACCCAGCAATCGCCTACTCTCAACGCAGCTGGGAAGTTGTGAATGCCATTTTTGACTCTCTGTATAAATATAAATTAGGCACTACTGAACTCGAACCTAATATTAGCAACAGGACAATACATTATCGGAAGACGCCTTAACATACACTTTTCATATAAAGAAATGTACCTCTTTCATAACGGTAGAACAGTAACCGCAGATGACTTCAAATACTCGATCGAAAGAACATGTAATCCCGAAACCAAGAGTGGCGGATCGATGTTCTACAGCAACATTGCGGGATTTAATGAAATGCAGCATGGAACCGCAAAGAATCTGTCTGGGCCATAACTGTATTAATAACCATACACTTGAATAAAACTAAACAACCCGGATGTAATAAACGTCGTACTGTTATGGGTCTCCCTTCTCGGCACCAGTACCACAAGAAGTGTAAAAAAACTTAGGTGATAAGTTCGGTAAAAAACCGATCGGAACATGAGCTTTTTAACTGGGAATAAATGGTATGAGCAGACCTTAACTTTCTGCTAACAAGCAGTATCACAACTGAAATCCCTATCTTTGATAAATCGAATTGAATGGGTGGTTGAGCCTGACCGCCACTCGACCTCCTCAATTACATGGAAAAATAATGTAGCCGAGATAGTAAGAATGTTAAACACTTTCAGAACGTGACTTAACGACAGTCCAGAAGCAAACAAAAAACCAAACGACAGAAGTGTCTGCAAAAGAAGTAAATCTACAACCAAAGGGTTAGATTCTAATAAACTACATAACACTGAACACACAATGCCTCCACTTTAATGAATCAATGTAAGGAAACAGCCAATATGCCGTTAAATAAAGAAAGAAATAATAAGTATACTCAATGGGCTCTGGCGGGATAACTAATCAATCCTGCCCCAAAATCGCAACAGCACATGATCCTATTATCAGGATGGACATATAATCGAGACCAAAAGCTAAGTCAATACAATGAAAGCAATTATCCCGATGGCTTCGAAACAGCGATATATCTAAATGATGCGGAACCGTGGAAGGCAATTGTGGCATCTGTCGCAGCAGATCTCAAAGAAATAGGATTAAACGTCAAAATAGAGCCACTCGACAACACTAGCTTTAGAAACCTCGTTAGATCACCTAAGAAAGCTCCTATGGCATGGTCAAGTTGGTCCGCCGACTACCCTGACCCCTCAAACTTCTTTTACCCAATTCTAAGTTGTTCTAGCGCTGTTGAGGCGGCATGGAATCTGCATGCACTGCAATGAGGATAGTATCAAAGAGCAAAAAAAAGGCAATGAATTACACCAAGCCAGCGCAAGCGAAAGAACGCCTCTCAAAAGAAGACCATATTTTACCGACATCATGAGACAGCACCTTGGTCCCATGTACAACACACAACCCCTAATGAGATCAGCCCGCCTAACCGGACCAGAAGGTATATTCACTGACCCAACGTCAGCCAAACTATTCCCTCTGCAGTATGTTTCCATAAAAGATTGAATTGGCTACTCAGGCGTAATTAAATCGCCTAAAGTATACTTGGTACTTAGCAACCGAATCTACAGTAGAGAGATATAGGTAAACGAGCACTACAATGCCGAAAATATGAAGCTTGTTAGATTAAGCCTACTAAAGATAGAGGTTCTAACTTCGATAGAATATTAGTGTAACAAAAAAAGATCCTAGCTTGTCGATACTTTGATTAGAATGAACTACAACACCCATTTGTAATATTGCTGCTCTACATATCCCTAGATTGAGGATAAAGACATGATCCGACTGGTAGCCAAACACTGCTAAAACTGAAATATCCTTACTGAATACTTACACCCGAGACAAAAAGATTAGGTAACATCAGTGAACTTACTATGGGAAGCGCTATGAAACCCTGTACAGAAAACGTAATATAGTAGTCCATTAAGGACTGTAGCTATCTCATAATCATACTAAATCTCATAGGCCCCAACAAAACTAACGCAGCTAGACATTAAGGTATCTTTTCAACTGTATGACTAGGTAGCTTGAAACTTAATTTAACGTGCAAAGGTAGATGTAAGCAAATACCAAAAAATAACGGTTAAGAAAATCCCTTTTATGACCAACCATAAAACGGAGTTCAAATCAACAGACTGTTTAAGATACGCGGTAACAAACTACCCCCCCTCCCCAACCCGAGCAATTAAAAAACCCCAGTTCTGTCCCAGACTGGGGTTGTATAAAAACCTGGCGGACCTACTGTTCACATGGGGAGACCCCACATTTATCATCCGGCGCAAGACGTTTCACTTCGAGTTCCGGAATGGAATCGGGTGGTTCCATCTCGCTATGGTCGCCAGGAAAATTTAAAAGTCGAGCAGCTGTCAGATCTCTCTAACCAGCCTACTAATCTGTTTAACATTCAAAAAAGTAAAGTTAAGTAATATCAAGCACCATATCTATGGGCAATCAACATCGATGGATACGTAACGTCATATCTCATCGGAATAAACAATTGTCTTGCCAGTCTTCACACCTTGTTACAAATAACATATCGTAGCAACTTGGGTGTTATATGGTCAAGCCTCACGGTCAATTAGTACTAGTTAGCTTCATACATTACTGCACTTCCACACCTAGCCTATCAATGTCGTAGTCTTCAACGGACCTTTAGGGGGGTCAAGCCCCCAGGGAGAACTAATCTTGAGGTGGGCTTCCCGCTTAGATGCTTTCAGCGGTTATCCCGTCCGA
>VOPJ01013941.1:0-13837 GCA_014673585.1 Semibalanus balanoides
TTCTCATAGTTGCCCTGGACGAAAACTGAAAAGTGACTGCGGCGGTGACCCGTCCCGTACTGAGGGCTCGGGTCATCGCCCCAAGGGAAGGTCATCCGGGCAGTGTAGGCCGAAAGTGCAGGTACGGATTCATCAAATTTCCCCGCTCCTACCTCCACACAGGGACGAGTGCGAGCGGAAACTGCGTAAAAATAGATGTCCGGATAATTTTGTTACACCCTGTAGACTGTAGTACCTACTACCTACTATGGACTAGTTGCAGGCTACCTAACCAATGTTTTTATGCATTTGATGAAACGCGAATTAATTTAAAATATTGTATATATTGTCAATGTAATATAAATTCATCTGAATTATAAGCAATTTAACTAATTAAGCATATTTACGTAATTTGTTATTCTGGTCTCTGATTGGTCGTGACGCAATTTAGCAATAATTCAGGCGATCGAAGTTACCTGCGGTAGCTTGAGCAGTTTGGTTGACACATGTATTTTTTATATAGAGGTTCATCGGAAAAATAACACCCACATGTTTTTCGTGAATATCTTAAAAACGAAGCGGCGCAGGGCGGTAATGTTTGTGCGACAGTTTAAGGCAAATTACAATAGCGGAATCGTTTGACGTAAAAAAAATTTCGAAAATCGGTCGTCAAATTTTTCGAGTTATATGGATTTGATTCCAAAATGGCGCCAGAATCGAGGTGCGGCGAGCGATTATCTTCGGAAACAAACAGTCAGATCGGGAACAATTCAACACGCCATTTGGTAGCTAGTGTCGATCTTCATCCCCAAACGGAACTTAAGACACATTGGCAGTTGACCTGTGACGTCACCAGAGGTCAAATCCTGCAAAAAGGTGACATTTGGCCCGATTTGACCTTCATGACCTCGGTTTGACCTTTAAGATATTGACCTAAGGTCACCAAATTTCAGAAGCATGTAGATACATCACAGCACCTACCTACCCTGTAGTTTGACGTTCTAGCTTTATCATACTTTCGGAGATCTTCAACGGGGGGGCAGCTAAAAGTGGCCCCCCCCTCCCAGTGCGTGTTAAGTAACATACCCCTCTCCGTGCGCGTTGTTAACAGAAGCAAACACATACAAAATTGTGGAATTCTACCCTGTGACCAAATCATCAATCTTTACGGCAGTTCAAAGGTATTTTAACGGATAGCTGCAGCCAGACAGATCCTAAGGATAATCTAGATATCTTTCCAAACAAGCTCTGGACTCGACAGAAGCTATTTCAAAACAACATTGAAGGCACGGCTGCATTTTGCAAGTGGTTTCTGGGGTAGTGTTTCAGTGAGGGCAGCATCCGAATCTGAGCCCACTTAAAACTTCCTGCGAAGGTAGCTAAACAAGTTATAGGTGTTTAAGAATAATCTCTAGACCAGGGAGCAGCTAAAGACAGCCATGGGAGCTGCAGTGCGGACCATCCCGCCGACATGTGCCCGTAAGCATCTTCGTGAGTATGAGGTGGAGGGCAGAGCTGTGCCTCAGCCGTAACAGAGCCTATCTCGAACATGTGCTGTAGATGATATTAAGATGCAGATTTGTGTTGGGAATATACACAGTATAAATGTCCATTAATTTCTGATCGGTTTAGTGTGAACAGTAAACCAGAGGAGAGCGTTTAACCATTTGTATTTGCCACGGGAAATGCCGAGAATAACATGCTTTTGCATAGGCCGGCGCAATATTATTGCTAAATGACGTCACTAGATCAAGTACTTTATAATAACAAACTTTTACATACAAATATCTCGCAAAATATTAATTTGTATGCAAAATAATGTGTATCACGTTGATCAGCACATTTTTATCATTATTTTGCAAATATTCACCAAATAACTTGCAACTAGTCCATTTGCAGCAAGTCTATCTTTCCGACACAAATGTGAAAGTCCCAGGTAATATTCACGGCACTATGCACATGATCATTTAAATAGGGCGCTTCTTGCTGGGTATCGGCATAATTCGCTCCCGAGCTGCCTTTCGAGAAAATACAAATCAATGGGCAAAAATAAATGTGTCAACAGTGCTGTCACAAACTGCTATGGTCGTGACGTCACCAAAACAAAATCAAGAATGTAAAAAACGAGAAGTTAAGAGGAAGTTTTATGACTGAAAACGGTTTAAGATTTGTGTGAGTGAGAAGTATATAAAAAGTCTAGAAAAATACGTTGATTTTTTGGCGTAAAACCCGCTACCTGACCGCTGACCCCAACCCTGACAGTGATTTATGGATGTAAAGATAGAGACAGCTTGTGGAGGGAAAGACTGACAGGAATCATCAAGGTAATAACTAGTTCTGGTGAGCAGGTAATTGGGTATCGATAAAGCCAATTATATATTGTTTTGTTCAATTTTCCACTATTTGCTTAGTGTTGCTAAATTTTTTCACTCCGCGCTCCAGGTCCAAAGCAATCCTAGGACCCTAGCAGAGCTTGTTGCGCGGGCCCTGATCCCATCATCCGATCGGGCGATTCCAGGTATACGGCCGCATTTAGTGATGAAAGTTTTACGAAAAACGATTGAGGACGTTCTATGATTCTGTTCGTTTCGTCTGACCTTGAATACGGCTGCTGCCAACGGCCGTAGATTGCTTTGCCCAGGGCACTATACACTGGGTACTCATTTTTTTATACACTAGAAATATACTATAAAGACTAAAAACCATACCAAAAAGTGAAGGCCACAACCAGATCTGGAATAATATACCATGATATGGCTATATGTTACTCGCGACATGTATGGCGCTTTTGTTTCGATCAACAACTTCATATATAAGCGTAATAGTAAGCATTTTTCCTGCGACCCCCATTAGCCGAGTTGTCTTATGACGGCGGCCATCTTGGTACTCACAAAAGTAGTCGGCGGGTGGCGCGATTGCATACTTTGCTAATAACTCGAGAACTGTTGGTTGGGCTCCGACATTATGATCCCAAAAATCGAATAAATACGCTTAAGCCTTTATTTATATCAGTACAACTTTGATATATTTTAATTTGAAGAAAAGTCTCGAAAACTTGGCTTGAAAAGTGGCCTTTTAACATGTAACTCTATGGGCAAGTACGAGAAGTCACGCCCATGCTACCATATGACTTTGGACCCCCGGCTTTGCCACTCGCAGTTAGGGAGTGCCGAAGCGACTCGAACCGACCTTGCCAGGGTGGGTTAGATTGAAAGAACAACAGCACTTGCCACTTTCGCGATTGAGCTACACGGACAGGCATTGTGTATACTATCTTAATACTATGCTCACCTGTTCTTCTTAAAACTGTATTTTTTCTTGTTTTGCAGGCTTGGAGTATATATTCCTAGGTGGATTCAAATAGGACGGAAATCATGGAGAGAGTTAAGAAGGATGTTAGATCGGTGCTCATAACAGAATCTGGTGGCATGCTTTTGGAAGATTTTCTGAAGATTTTCAGGTGAGTGTAACTTAATGGATCGTCTGCATGACATTCTGTGATAGTAATTACTCGTAGATGGCTGACCCGTTCACTTGTTTACTCATTTCTAGAGGTAACTTGACCCTCTATCCTGTGAGGACCTATCTGTCGACTGAGTCCCCAGAGATAACCCATTAACTGTGTGTTTTCTGGAGACTCTCAGAGGCGGGTTTACAGTGTGCTTCTCTTCATCACACCCAGCCTACCGGTCACCGAATGTCCCGCTCCCCGTACGTGGTCGTTTCACGCGCAACACTGCGACCTGAGCCCAACGGCACGTGGCGTGGGGTCAAGTCACTCAGGTTCCGTCCCCAACCACCGAACAGGCTCCCTATGTCGAACCGAGCAGCGGGTGGTATGGGATTGGCAGCCTTTCTACGGGAGGGGGGCACTCCACGAGAAATCGACCAAAGAAGTTATAAAATGACATTTCATGTTACCGATTTTGGCAAAATTTGATATTTAGGTTAATCTGGGGAACTAAAAAGTACGGAAAAGTTGTACGGCAATCCAAGCAGTGGTTCAGAAGATATTGCTTCAGACATTTTTGCAAGGTCACGGTGTAGGTAAATCTTTGTCCGCCCATATCGCCAGGAATTATCTGTTAGGAGCCGACGGCAAATGGCCGGCAGATCACTTTCTACGTGTGTTTTTTTTAATCAATTTCAAGATACCGACATGGGCGGTGCTTCTTAGTGGGCGGTGCTGCTCGGTTTGACCGTATGTCGGTTTTGTGGTGGCCGCGCGCTGCCTGCACTGTGCTGTAAGTTTGTGGTGTGTGTGTGTGTGTGTGTGTCTGGCAGGCAGCTGACCAACTCGACGATCCCGTACCGTCGTCTGGGCTACCAGTCGGTGGAGGAGCTGCTGCTGGACGCCACTGACGTGTGCCGCTGCCAGCGGCTGTCCACCGGTCAGCTCCATCTGCGGCCCGTCTGTGACCACAGCACCAGCCATGTGCTCAAGATGGTCGAGCGCAGCCGCAAACCGAGGCCGAGCTCCGGCAGTCGGGCGGCGGCTGCTCGCCGGCAGCGCGGTCCCCGCCCGCCCTGGCTGCCGGGTATCCAGCCGGAGCAGGAGCGTCACGAGCGGCCAGTGCGCCACATCGGCTCCGTACCCGTCGAGGTGCGCGACTCCATCCTGAAACTGGTGGCCAACCATCCGCAGGTCAGTCGCTCGACTATCACGTCCGCACAGCCGCACAGCCACGGGGCGGCTGTCAGACTGGTCTGAGGCATTCATGGTCAATTATAATCAAACTTGGTCAAATATCGAACACATATTAATTGACATTGTGACACATTTTTCTCACTCTCAGGGAATCCATCTGGACGAGTTTAACCAGAAATACAAGGCCATGTTCGGACACGCCATCACCTACATCGGCCTGGGCTTCTACTCGATAAAGGGAATGCTCGAGTCGATTCCGCTTCTGGTGCGCCTGAAGGAAACGCCTACTGGGGACAAAGTATTCCCTATACCGGCACCAGGTAAGGGAAGGTACCGACACCAAGATCATACCGACACCAGGTGGGAGAAGGTATTGCCATACGAACATCAGGTAGGTTAGTATTGCCATGCCAGCGGTATAGGAGGTCAATGGTCGAGGTCACGGCGAGGTCAGGTATAGGTCAGTGGTTGAGGTCACGGCGAGGTCAAGTATAGGATGACGTAAATGTCGCACAAAAACCACCGCCCTGCGCTGCTTTGTTTTCGATATATTCACGAAAAGACATGTGTAGGGGGAGGGGCACGAAGGTGCCCCCTCCATTGCGCGTGTTAATATCGGTGACCTAAGGTCAGATCGATTTCGTGACCTCATTATAAGTCAATGTGTAAAAATGAAAACACGTAGGTATTCACCCATAGGAAATGGCTCAATTTGATAAGTGTTCACCAGATCCGCCACTCATTTGCCAACTGCAAAGCCTCATGCCACATTCCTGTTATTTGACCCGTACGAGGTAAACTCGGGTGATCTCAAAGCCACGTATGGCTTTTCTTCCATAACTCTTTCCTAAGCAAGGTAGAGCAATGGGATTTTCACCGTTGTCTTTGGCTTGTCGAGACGAATCAGTTGATGTAAAGGTTGACCGGTCAGGACAATTTCTGGTTATGACCTAACAAGGTCACCCAGTATAGCATTCGATGCGTCTTGACGACCAAACACATTGGTGAAAAATGTCTTACTCTATAATGCTTCTGTCGAAAATTATTCGTTAGAAAACATTTTGGCTTTTTTTTAGAATGCTATAATTATAAATGATAACCTTATCCTCATAATGCCGAAAAATATTTGTAAAAACCAAAGTCAAATTATTAATGATACCGATGGTTTTATTTTACAAATATTTTTCGGCATTATGAGGATAAGGTTATCATTTATAATTATAGCAATGTCTTACATTCCCCTCAAAACAGTGTTGAAACAATTACAATATTTTATAATGTTTCAATTTAAATTACTTATGTTGACCTAACTATTGATCTTCGGTTATTTGTGATGAAACCTCAGTAACAGAATATTTGATTCTCTTTCGAACGCTTTTCTGCGCGTTGCTCTGTTAGTTATCGAGATACCGATGGTTTTATTAAAGACACGTATCCGAAATTTGTCTTTTGGTGACCTCTGTTGACCTGGATATTAACCTGACCTAAAAAAGACTCATGTTATTTCGATACAGTTGTCTCGAACTATCTAACGCCGTTTTCCGCTTAACGTTGCGTAGTTTTCGAGATCTTAGGGGGCGACGGAAATCGTCCGCCCCTGGCAGTTGGTGACAGTGTCCCAAAATTTGTCGATTTGGGCGGGAGATGACACCCAACTGTGAATAATTTTCCACTCTCATTCTCCATTTTAGCAGTGAATTCTCCACCCACAAATTAGGAATTGTCATATTGATTCTAACATGAATAAATATTTAATGTGTTTGATGGTTATTTGTGCCATGATGAATGTGAATAAGTACAATGGGATGATCATTAACATGGCGAATTATGTATTTTTTAATATAAAAAGGCGAAACAAAAAGGAACAAGCTTTCGCCGTTACGGCATCGTCAGATTCCCTTTTATATTAAGCTTGCGCCTTTTTATATTACAAAATACATAATTGTCATGTTAATGATCATCCCATTGTACTTATGAATAAATATTGACTAAAAACACAATATTTCAATGAAAACTACTGCTTTTCATATTCAAAACAGTAATCAATAACATACCATTTTCTACATAATTTTTCCAATCTCATGGTATTTTTTACTCAAATTTTCCACTCCGACACCCAAGCCAAATTGGAATCTTGGGACACTGGTTGGTGATTGGCACAGGCAGTGATCTGCGGGTTAAAACCCGCCCGCTCGACTCCCGACCCAATAACGACGTTTTACGGGTTGTAATTTGCCAATTTGATGTTTTCTTTCTATATGATGCATATATTTGATATGAGATGATTCAAAATTATTTCGAAATGCTTCTGTACGTCCAATGGACAGGAACACCCGAAACAAATTGAATTAATGCGTTATATATTTCAATTTGCTGGTCTTTTGTATGATTAAACTCACTGTAATGTGAAAGAAGCTCTTGCTGTTTTTGTTGGTATTTGCTACGAAATTTGTGAAGCTAAATATATGTACAAATATAAATATCCGAGCTTTCTATGAGCCACCACATCCAGCTGGCGAAGCATCACTTACAGATGAGTGTGTTTTATGTTGTGTTGGCAGGTCGTGGCGGCAGTCGTGGCCGGGCGGGCGGTGGCGGCGCTGCCGGGGACCTGCCGCCGACCTGTGACGCCTTCCTCTCCTGTGAGTATCTGTCAGTCCCTCTCCACCACCAGCTGTGTCGGCAGTCAGGACATCCGACGCCCTTCCTCTCCTGTGAGTATCCTTTCAGTCCCTCCGCCACCAGCCAGCTGTGTCAGCGTCAGACACCCGACCCTTTCCTCTCCTGTGAGTATCTGGTCAGTCCCTTCTCCACCACCAGCTGTGTCGGCGTCAGACACCCGAGCCTTCCCTCTCCTGTGAGTATCTGGGCAGTCCCTCTCCACCACCAGCGTCGGCAGTCAGACTCCCGACCCTTCCTTCCTGTGAGTATTCTGTCAGTCCCCTCCACCACAGCCTGTGTTGCTGTCAGACACCCGACTCCTTTCCTCTCCTGTGAGTACTCTGTCAGTCCCTCTCCACCACCAGCTGCTGTGGCGTGTTCAGACACCCGACGCCTTCCTCTCCTGTGAGTAGTCTGTCAGGTCCCTCTCCATCACCAGCTGTGTCGGCTGTCAGACATCCGACGCCTTCCTCTCCTGGAGTATCTGTCAGTCCCTCTCCACCACCAGCTGTATCGGCTGTCAGACACCCGACGCCTTCCTCTCCTGTGAGTATCTGTCAGTCCCTCTCCACCACCAGCTGTGTCGGCTGTCGACGCCTTCCTCTCCTGTGAGTATCTGTCAGTCCCTCTCCACCACCAGCTGTGTTGGCTGTCAGACACCCGACGCCTTCCTCTCCTGTGAGTATCTGTCAGTCCCTCTCCACCACCAGCTGTGTCGCTGTCAGACATCCTGAACGCTTTTCTGACCCTGTGTGAGTATCTGTCAGTCCCTCTCCACCAGCTGTGTCGGCTGTCAGACACACGACGCCTTCCTCTCCTGTGAGTATCTGTCAGTTCCTCTCCACCACCAGCTGTGTCGGCTGTCAGACACCCGACGCCTTCCTCTCCTGTGAGTATCTGTCAGTGCCCTCCTCCAACCACCAGGCTGTGTCGGCTGTTCAGGACACCCGCACGGCCTTCCTCTCCTCGGGTATCTGTCAGTCCCTCTCACCACCAGTCGTGTCGGCTGTCGACGACACCCGGACGCCTTTTCCTCTCCTGCTGAGTATCTGTCAGTCTCCTCTCCCACACCAGCGTGGTTTGGCTGCAGACACCCGGACGCCTTTCCTCTCCTGCTGAGTATCTGTCAGTCCCTCTCCACCACAGCTGTGTCGGCTGTCAGACACCCCGGACGCCTTCTCTCCTGTGAGTATCTGCAGTCCCTCCCACCACCAGCTGTGTCGGCTGTCAGACACCCGCGCCTTCCTCTCCTTGAGTATCGTCAGGGCCCTCTCCACCACCAGCTGTGTCGGCTGCTCAGACACCAGACGCCTGCCTCTCCTGTGAGTATCTGCAGTCCCTCTCCACACCAGCTGTATCGGCTGTCAGACACCCGACGCCTTCCTCTCCTGTGAGTATCTGTCAGTCCCTCTCCACCAGCTGTGTCGGCTGTCAGGCCCTTTTTCGCGTCATTTGATGCCTCAGTGAGTGACCTAATCTTCTGTATGCCCGTCTTCTGTATGCCCGTCTTCTGTACGCCCCGTCTTCTGTACGCCCGTCTTCTGTACGCCCGTCTTCTGTATGCCGCGCGTGTAGGAATGTTTTGTCTGTGTGTTTGGTGTGTTTGTGTGCGTGTGGAGATGTCTGCTCTGATTTTCTTTGGTCTTAGTTTGTGTATTGTGTTGAATGACACTGAGGGCCATTTTTAAAATGTCTTCGCACACTTGCCGAGATCTCACAGAGACACGGCACTCAGCAGTCTTGATTGATTGAATAGTGTTTCAATTGTCAAATACAAACACAATGCTTGTAATGGTGGTGACATTCACTTGCTCTAACTTTGTGCCGTTATATGGTCTAAGCTTTACACGGAAAATGGTTTTCAGACGATGACTCGGTTCGAGGGTTGAATGAGAGGCTACTGAAGGTTTTGTCTGCTCAGAAGACGGCCGTCAAGGTGGCTGACGTTCTGAACCTGTACCTCGTGAGTACCTGAACCTGTACCTGAACCTGTACGTTCTGAACCTGTGCCTGGTAGCACCTTAGGTGCATGACTCCATTACGAGACTCACTAGATTGAGCTGGCGGCAACTGTTATCGTTTCATGCAAATTCAGTAACGAGTCTTTTTAGTGTCTTATCTATTCGTATGAGTGATGACTTAAAGGAAATAGTTCACCTTGGATTGTTTTTGTCAAACACGATTTGATTATATTTTGAAATACAACTTCTTTTCTTATTGTCAAAAATAGCCTTACATGCCCGATTCCAGGACAGAAGGACGTACATTATTTATTTAACCAAAAATATATGCGTACTCTGCACTTCAAACGAAAGAATCGAATTGGGCTCAGCCATTCAGATTCTGAAATAGTCGCGTAAGATACTGTATGGCCTCCCGAAGTCCACATTCTTACTTTCTACTGTTGATGGCCCACATTCCTTGGACAAAAAGTCAAATAATCGGCTGGAGAGCCTTTTCAGTACAGAAAACTTACAGTTAAGGGTTTTTTAACACGGCCTACACAACTGCTATCTCAGTTCAAAACCCATGTTGAAGGTGAACTATTTCCTTTCATGTGCTCTTTACGTATGCATTATGCAGCTTCGGCAAGAAACGGAATAAGTATATAAGTAATTATTTTTGTTTTACTTCTTGGAAAAAAAAAGTGGAATCCCACGTGTGGACTCATAATTTGTCCATTCAGTCTTAATTTGCGATGGTACCGGGTGACCATGCAGTGTGTGGTGACCTTTGAATGCGTTTCTGAACGAATATTACTTAAGGGTAAAAACACTTGCGGCACCGTTGCGCTGAAGTTTAAGTATACCCCGACAATCGACATGCAGTACATGACAGCCTTCTTGAGGTAACCGTTTACACACGCAAAACTGCGTCTGATTTACTCTGTAGCCCGCCATTGACCGGGGCTGGGCAAATATTGCCCCCTACGCATTTTCGCAATAGATAAAAAACCAACAGTGCCATCAACGCAAAACTGAGAGTACCTCTCCTACATAAATTTTACGTCTTCCGTGCAAAAATGACGCAGTTTCGTCGACAAATTTGTGAGATATATCCAATTTAGGGACGTCAATACACACGAGTTTTACGAGAGAAAAAAAGAAACAGCTCAGCTTTAACAGGCCGTACAAAGGCATTTGTTTAGGATAAATGAAATAAAAACGCCATACATAGAAAATGACAGGGGCTTCAATATGGCTATCTCTTTTGGTAAAGCAATATTGTATTTTGACCTTCCAAACATTTGTTTTGTTTTAGAATGACATCAGAATTTAATTCTTCAAACATTAAAAAAGGAATATATGCTGCATATATGGACAATACCCAATAGTCAATACCCAATAGTCAATACCCAAAACCAAATTTCAAAGCAATATATTTGTTTTTGCTTACTATGGCTCCTAAGTACAATGCGTCATGAAATGAAGTTCCTTCAATTTACCATCCTTTGTTAATGCATTTGACAACGTGCGGTTATAACACAAGCACCATTCGAATTCGATGCAGAACGAAATGACAAAACAGGAAATACCCGATTGATCGTCATGCCTTGTCATATGAAGTATTTACAGCTAATTGACTTGTTTGTATCCTGTCTCTAAAAGCCCCAAAACACGACTTAAAAAATGACGTCATGACTCATGAGTTTCTCGTACTTAGGGAGCCATAAATCATCCAAAAATAAAAATATTGCTTTGAAATTTGGTTTAATCATCATCCATACTTAGTTCTCTAACATTTATATTTATTTTTATATCATCGATATTTGTGTTGGAATTCCCCACAAAAAAAATGTTCTATCCTCTTCAGGGTCAAAAACTAAAAATGTCGAGAATCGGAGATAGCAGTGTTAACACAAATGCCATTTCCGTTCTTATGACGTTTTTATTTGGAACTTGCTTTAAAGGGATACTGCCACCTTATCATTAGATTTGAGTTGAGATAGCCATTTTGCGTGCTTGGCATTGCAATTATGTATGGTATAAGTTAAACACCACTGAGGTTTCGAATCATAGGAGAAATTCGAGTTGATTTTGACACTGTAACATCCCCAGTCCCCCAAGTATTTGAATGGGGGCCCTGAGCCGATGTCTCTCTTTGCTGAATGTTTTTACAGTCGACTTGTTTTACCTTTGGCCATAATTTAGCCAACACTAGTCATACTTACTGGCAGCGGTGAAGGTTTTTTTCCCCAAAAATTCCTTCATAATGACGTCCATCTAGCCCAAATATTAAAAAACTCATTTTTATGAAAATTGAGCCATGGTTGTGAGAAACAAATGTCATAATCGCTGTCAGTCAGCAAATTACTTCATATTTTCACCACAAACGGCGTACATTTGAGAACTTTTTGGAAGGTGGCAGTGTCCCTTTAAAACCTATATTTTTATCACGTATTTTTCGCATACACAAATTTCATGACATGACGTCACTAAAACATCATTAAGTTATCTCCCAAAGTACTTCACAAATTTAACTGACATTGTGAGAAAAGACGAAGACTTGATGCAACATCAGGTACTTGAAATGTCACGTACCTACATACCTATCATAGTTTTTGAGTTATTGAGACAATTTCGGAGGTGGCAGATCTTTAAGAATTTGCGTTTGGTATCCGACAAGAATTTAGTAAAAATATAGATTCAACGCAAAACGCATTTTCTTCGTCAGTTCACATCTTGGAATGGATGTGTCATCATTTCAAGTGTACCAAGATATCACCAGTCAGCTTGCAGAAGCGAAAACAATGGCACGTGTGGTTAAAAAACGTGATATAAAATATGATGATACTTTATTTTATGACAACCGGTATAAGTAACTCGTGACGTCATATTTTGAAATGTGTTTTGATTTTGCTTTTAGTGACCACATACAAACAAATAATGTCAGCATTGTATTGCTGAAACACAACTATTCTAGAAACATGCCTTTTTATATATATATTCATCGATGTCAAATTTTGACATGTGACCTCACCTTGATCGGAGTTTGACACTAACCTCACTTAAATGAGGTTAGATGGTAAAACTACTGTCACTATTGAGTTATGCGTGTAAAATATGTCATACAAATCTGTCGCATGATTTTTCGTAGATCTTCAGAGCATAACGATGTTTGGTGATCTGACCTTGACTTTTACCAACAAGCTTTATTTAGCTCATGTGGGATGTGTATTTTGCTTTTGGGAGCACTTTGAGTGATCGTGGTCGCAATCGAAAGCTTTGAATAGAAAGTATGGCCCATAAACTCAAGTGCCTCGATTTTGACCTTTTACCTGACCTTGATCTGATGATTGAACCTGTGATTTGATTTGAAGTGTAAGTGAACATGTATTGATTGTTGTGTTTAGCTTAGGATATTTTATGCATGACTCACTTCTTGGGCACGCCTGTTTGGTGATATATAAAGGATCAGATATATGTTGACCACAATTCTTAAGGACACTGGCACTTCCCAAAAGTTCTCAATGTACGCTGTTTGTGGTGCTTAATATGATATTGCTGCCGACACATATGAAATTTGTTTTCCACACTTGCTTACAATTTCATGAAAAATGCGTTTTTAATATTTGGGCTGATGACTCATATGAAGGAATTTTGGGAAAAAGGAAAACCTTCACGCGCATAAGTTGACTAGTGTATGGCTCATGTATGGCCAAAGGTAAAACAAGTCGACTGTAATCAACATTTAGTAAAGAGAGACTACGACCTCGGCTCAGGGTCCTCATTCAAATACATTGGGGACTGGGGAATTGGGGATGTCACAGATGTCAAAACCAAACTCGAATTTATATATGAATCGACCTCAGTGGTTGTTTTAACTTATACCATACATAATTGCAATGCCAAGCACGCAAAATGGCTATCTCAACTCAAATATAATGTTAAGGTGGCAGTGTCCCTTTAAATTCTGAGCATGCTCAATGAGATGCGTCTCATTGAGAGCTTTCGATTGCTGCCTTGTGGGTCTGGCTGCAATCATTGGTTCCAGAGATAACCAGGGGGGGGCATATCCCCCTTCTTGGTCGATGTTGTTTGTCTGAGATCCCGGTCCAGCACGGATTAACGGTGAACAGGTATGCAGAATGGCATAAGGTTGCGATTCGTAACACCTCAGTCTGACCTGCCATTTACCGTTTATTATGTTACAGTATATATATTTGACTAGTATGACTTACATGCAGCGTTGGATTTCTGGCGCTTTCTGGTCCTGGTACTTATCTCTCTTCAATGAGTTACCCCCGTTTCGGCCTTAGCCCTTCGGGTCGAGCTAATCCCCGGGTCATGCTGCCACGTCACATTCCCCGTGGAGGTGCAAACTTTGTGCACAACTTCGTTATATTCTTGACTCTAGAATATACCTAGATTATGGAAATATAATACATAATTCCAAGTAATGTGTACGTACCACGCTATTAGTGTACCCCCTTATATTCTGTAGTCCAGAATATTACTATTCTGGAGTTCCAGAATAAAACTAATATGTGAACAAAGTTTGCATCTCAACTGGTGTTTACTTCGGTAGCGTTCGCTGAACCCGAAAGGC
>VOPJ01013944.1:0-12844 GCA_014673585.1 Semibalanus balanoides
CTGTTCATTCAATGGTTATTAGATATAGAGGATTTACGGACATATAATCACAAGAAGTAGAGCACAAAATACATTTTCCAATTAATTTCATTAAAAAAGGGAAATGCCCGCAGTTTGATAAGGACCAAAAGTATTTGCAACTTGCAAACACCTTGCAGGTAACGGTCGTTTATGTAAAGGGTGGAACGCTTATAAACTTTAAACTTCAATATACACTACAACGAAAGGGAAGTTGTATGCAAAATGTGACGATTTTGCAATATATATTTTGGTCTCGTCTGTCGATTTCAAGTGATAACTCCATTTTTATGGGAAAATGTGAGTATTTTCCTTGAACAACTTTACTTGAAATAGTACAATATAATGTGGTATTGTTTGTCGACTTTAAGTAATAACTCTATTTTTGTGGGAAAAGGTTAATATTTATTTTAACAAAAGAGAGGGGACACTTAACTCGCTGACAAAGCTTAAAATTGCTTGTAAGCCGGATTGGTTTTACCGATCTACCGATTTCTTAGATCGTCAGCAAAATTTCCTTGGAATGGCATTTTTGACCTGCGATCGAAGACATCCCTTGATATAGCAGTTGTCTCTATATACGTCATGGTAAATACTGAATACACACATTATTAGTAAAATTCAATGGTATGGAAAAATAAACTTAGTGAAAAATTCAAGACTTCAAAATTTGTTAAGTCATCGCCCTTTGTGATCCATTAAAAAATACTTTCTGAAAGTACGATGCCCATTGCCCATACGTGCCAACCCTGCCAGCCGGAAGTCCCGGAGTCGTCAAAATTTTACCGACTCCGACTCCGACTCCGACTCCGGCCAAAATTACCGACTCCGACCGAATCCGACTCCGACTCCGACTCCGACTCCGACTCCGACTCCGACTCCGACTCCGACTCCGCAGCCCTGGTTAATACAGCCCTGAATCATAACTGTATTCGGTAGTTATTTAAGGGTTAAATTGGCGCAGTAGCTCACTGACCTCCATCCAGGTACACAAGCACACACATAGACAAGCAGGCAGCGGCAACAGACGACGCAGTAGCTAGTGACGCCCTCGAGCTTGGTCAAAGTCATTCATCTTAAATATGTCAGAAGGAAGCTTCTGTGCAACCAGGAGTGTCAGTTTTCAAAAATGATTGGGTCTTCAGTGCTAACTTTATAGATTATAATTACATTCTTACAATGCAACACCAAGAGGCATATAAGGTTCAAATGTGAAATTATCCCCCCCCCCCCCCAGTATACAAATCGACACCGGTGGTGTGCCAGCTGTGCTGCTAAGCAAAACTACGCTGATTTCAGTGCGAAGGCGGTGACATTAAGTCGTCGGAAATATTTATGATCGCCCTACGAAAGAGATCAATGTCTGCTCAGCTATCTTTACCCTCTATCTATCTTGAAGCAGCCGCTGCTGCCGCCTAAAACCAATTGTGTCACGGTGTCTCGCTCATCTCCTTATTCAGAGTTCATAGCAGATGTGATTTATTCGAGTTTGTCCAGCCATTTGTCTATTGTTTCCGTCTGTTTCTGCTTTCACAGGAGTGGCATCTCGTCACTGGCACATGAGTAACCGCTTGTCACTAGCACATGGCCAGCCACCGTTCACATGTATGAATATGGCTCGCACATGGCCAGCCACCGTTCAGTGTGACTAATTATCTGATTTGATGTGTTGGGCGGCATTCACATTAAGTCATCAGGGCGCGTCTGATGCTTCCAATCAATTTCTCATCGGCATAGCTTATTGAATAACCGACCTTTGTACTGTAACTCCATTTTCAGATGTCCGTCTGTTCTTTTCGCCCACCCAATTATGCGTGGAACCGGTGCCGTCTCGCCGATTGTCCATTTTTCGCCTTTTCGCTACGCATGGTGAACACACTGTGCCGCAAATTGTCTGCACGGCGACGCAATATAATGCCCGGAGCCAGGCTCTGAAACCCTCCCCTTCCCTCTGTAACACACGGAGTCCAGCTCTGCCCCTCCTCTGTAACGCACGGAGTCCAGCTCAACCCCTCCCCTGCCCCCCCCTCCCCCTTCGTCAGCGGATAGGCACGTTCCGGCCGCCGCGCCGTGACGGGGGGATCAGTCTGCTGCTCTGGTGTCATCAGCAGTGCTGGCCTCCAATGACGCAGCATTGCGACAGGGTCATCCCTCTCTGTATGCTCTCAGCTCCTGTGCAGAGGCCCGAGTCGTGATGAAGCGGCCATCAAATCTCAATCCAGATAACGGATTGCCTGACATGTGAAGGTTTCAAAGGGTAACCGCCATGTTAGTTTTAAATGATATTTGGAAATCCTACAATGGCATGTTGCATAAATGTGTTTTATTTTTATCTTTATCTATTTTTCTTCCTCTCTTCTGTAAAAGCGCGGTGTACCTTATTTTGCCCGCTTCATTCGCTTTGCTACACCAGTATGACGCTGCAGAACTATACAGCTTATTCATGTGGAGGAGAAGAAATGGTCTTATAAATGGGATGGTCATTTGATTGCAATCACAAATCAAAGTTGAGGCAAGTATCGGAATTTGTTGCAAGTGCTCGTGATATGGTTCGCTCGTGATATGGAAAAGATGTTCCTTACAACAACAATACAAAGATAACTCACAGTTTGAGTATAAATAAGTATATACCGATAATAGCAAAGCGATGCTGAAATTTGAGAAAATTAACAATCTCTAATTACCTTAGTAAGGACATTAACTACGCTTTCTACCACATATTACATTTATTTGTAAGGATTGTACCTTAACCCGCCATTGGCTGTGGGGGGGGGGGGCGAATGACGCCCTCCTCAGGGATTTTCGCAATAGCTCACAAAAAAAGCGTTATCAACACGAAACTTCGGGTACCTGATCCTTAATCAATTTGTCGTCTTGAGATAAAAATTAAAAAATGCAATTTTCGAGTTATATCAAATTCAGTGACGTTACTACATACGACTTTGACGCAAATATTAGCTTAACTCTAACAGGCTGCACAAATACCATTCCTGAAGCAAAATTCAATTAAAAAACGTCAAAAGATAGAAAATGACATTTGGTAGAAAATGGCAATCTCGTTTTTTGTCTTTAACCCCCAAAAAAAACAAAAAAACAAAATACAAATATATAACAATAACGTTAAAAATGCCATCAAAATAAATATATTAAAATATTTTCACAAAATAAGAAGATGTGTAAGAGAAACACATTTAAACAGTACTCAAACCAAATTTCAAAGCAATATCTGCATATTTGATTCACAGATTGCTACCAAGTATGAGTAATAAGTACCTCATGGCGTCATTTGTGAAATTACTAATTAGGGCTTTTTGACCAGATACATACAAGTAAATTGTACCACTGTATTGCTGAGACGAAAATGGATAATAAAAAAACTGTATGATATTTAACCATTTCCCAATTTTGACCTTTTGGACCTGACCATTTGACTTTATTTCGAGCATGTGTGAAAATGGCTGTTTTAATCAAGTGTTGTTTTATGTGTAAGATTACCCATAAAACATGTGTCGCATTGATTATTCCATTAGTGCCTTGATTTGACCTCATTTTTTTTTTTTTTAACCAATTCACTTTTGCTTAATACAGGGGAAGCATCATACCTTTGTGAAGCACTTTGTGAAATACTAGTCACAATATACGCTTTGTATGGAAAGTATGGTCCAGAAACTGAAATATCTAACATTTGTCCTTTGACCTGACTGTGACTTGACATATGACCTTATTTATACAATTTTGCGTACGTTTTAGAGTGGTCACGTTGAGAGCTTTCGATCACCGTCTTGCGCATCTCGCTGCGGTTATTGGTTCGGAAGATAACAAGGGGCGAAAAACGCCCCCCAGCCATTAGCCAATGGTGTTCGGCTGAGACACCCAGCCAATGCTCGGGGTTAAAACTGAAAATATCTGTTTGAATGAAATGGTTAAATAATTGAAATTGTAAAATATATACGTAGTAAAAGATTAAACCGACAATGTTTAAATGCATATCGATAATATATTCAAGCATAGATAACAGGAGACCTTTAATTGGACACGAAATTTTCTGCTTCTTATTTTAGAGACGAAATTTGAAACGGAGCTATTAAGCTGATGCACTTTTTATCTCGGCTCGTGCAAATGCGTGTCCAGCACCGTCATTTACTGCTGTGCTTAAAATAAGAGGCCGAAAATTGCTTGCCTGATCCAGGTCTCCTGTTATCTGTGATTCGACCAATGGCTCACCACTGCTGTGTGTGCGCGTCTGCAACGGTGTGCTGTAAATGAGTCCATTATTAGTCCACACTGAGTTGCGTCGTCATGTGGTGGGTGGTGACGTTGCTTGTGCGAATCACCAAACTGGTGGAGACTCCGGCATCATGTCCCATGTCACTACGGATTTGCATGACTGCCGGGCGCGCTCAGAGCGCGGCTCCTAAATGGGACTTCAATGAGAACATGTTTTGTTCTTTTGGTGCTGCCTAAGGATTCTTTCATCAGTCGCCCTTACGGCGCTCCGCCCAAGAATACATCTGGTCAGATGGTATACACGGGGTCTATCATGAGTGAGTTCAACCGAACTTTCAAAGCACGTTTTTTGGAGGAGGTGAATACGCCCAACGAACAGAAAGACAATGACATATCATGGCACGAATGACACCAGAAGACGTACAGTGCTAATATATACAAGGCATGGCGCTGGGGTGGTGGCGGGCTGAAAAATCACGTCCGACGTGGTCGAGCGCTCGCGGGTATTGAGAGGAGCTCGCCTCTAACCGTTTGAGGTCAACTGCGCCACACCACGCGTCCTAGGTCGTATCACAAACACTAAATGGACTATGACCAGTAGGGCGGGCGCTACGCTGGCAACCGATAAAAGTGTTTAAGTGACGGTGTCCCCTAAACGACCATTTATCAGTCGCCCTCGCGCTCGCAAAAAACTGGTCAATGTGTAAACGGGGCTGATTCAACATTTCGAAAGCAGGTTTTTTGCGAGAGGTGAATAACGCCCATACCCCCACCGAACCGCGAGGCGACCAGAAGACGCAAACAAGAAACGGGGAAGACAGACAGGCACCTTGGCGCTGGAAGTGGCTCCGCGGCCGGGCTGCAGCGAAGCATCCGCCGTGTCGGCACCCGCCGCCAGGCCGAGGTGCCGAAACAAAGTTATTAATGGTTGATAAATGACGGCTGTACGTACGGGCTACACTGGCGAACCCGCGAGCCGGCTGCTATTGAGCAGCCGCCGTGTCGGGGGCGCCCATAGGAAGAGTGAAGCCAATACATTTATACTATAACTCGGTAGATCGTGAGCGCGGAGTACACTGCACCATAAACATAATGACGCGCGTATATCGGGGGGCTGGTGGACGGGTGTGTACCATATATCAATCTGGCCGGACAAAACCACTGACATTGCCCCAAAACCGGCGCGTGCGCGCGGCGCGGTTGCAGACTGCTATCCGCCTTGTTCGCGGAGGCTGCCATGATCGCTTATAGGCGCGGCGCCCGGTGCCACAGTATGGTGCGGTACGAGGATCACTCTTGGCTACACGTGAACACACCATGCCGACACAATGTCTTAACCACACATTTCGTAACCACGCATTCGGCCGTAAACGTGTTAGCACAGGCGAAACCCCCGGCCGGTGCAAGACACCGCGCCGTGCAGAGGCCTGCCGACACTAAGGACGAGCCGTGCGGTGATGGAGCTGGCATATACTAGCCAGGATGGTGCAAAGTCCGGTTATCCAAATAACCCGTGCCGGCTGCGTGTCGGAGCGCCGAACCGTCTTATAGGGCGCGCGCCCGGTTGCCCGACATGTATGGTGCCGGGTAACAGATGGTCACACTCTGCTACACGTGGAACATCACCTTGACGCAACACAAATGTCAAAGACAACAGCATTTCTAACACGCATTCCGGCCGTAAACGTGTTAGTACAGCAACCCCCTGGCGGAGTGCAAGGGACACCTCGCCGTTCGAGGCTGCGACAACCTAGCGAGTCCTGGCGTGGATAGAGCTGCATAGCACGAAGGCGCGGAGAGCAAAACCCGCCGGCTCGTGGCAAGCGCCTTGTCGGAATCACTCCCGACGGCGGAGTGGTGCGCGCGGTATAAATCATGACTGAGCGTCCGGTTGTCACGGAGTAGAGCCTGCACAGGGATAATACTCGCACACGGTGTGCGGATGGGGCGGGGCACGCTGTTCACCGATGCGTTTCCGAATCGTCACTGCCAAAGCGATATGATCCGCACCAGTCACAGGTCTCGCGGCGCGCCGTCATGGCATCGGGCACGAAGTCCCTAAAGAACCCGCGCGGTAGTTCCGCGATAACAGCGCAGGTGCGCGACAGTTCTGCATCCGCAACAGTGGGAGACGAACGAAGCAGTATGTTTGCGGACAGTGATAAGATGACGCAGCCAGCGCATAGCCAGAGGCGATCGTGACGATTGAGGGTCGATAGCTACTACCACGCCACTGTTGTCTGAGCGGACAAGGACGCAGCGGTCGGTCAGAGTAGCCGCCTAGACGTGGACGGGCAACGACACGGTCCATGAGTTCCGCACGACAATGTGTCGTATACATTGCGGAGCCACGATGCGCCAATACGGCAAGCCGCTCGCCACAGCATAGTGGCGCCAAATACCGACACCCGCGCGGTGCTGTCAGTCTCCCAGCACCACACCAGGTGAACGGCCACTGACCCTATCGAGGAGAGACCGGACGTTGAACGAAGCTATGAAGAGCAGCAGGCCCCAGATTGAGTTGGATGGCAGCTCCTCTTGATCGAACCAGATGATGGGTCGGGCCGGACGCAATACAGAGTACCAACAGCGCCGGAGAAACGCGCCGTGTCAAGGGACTGCGAGTACACGAAAAGTTCAGCAGCCCATGATGCAGGCCTGCACCTGCGAAGGGGCGCGGGATGGGTAAGCGCCCGATGCGGCCGGAGGTCTGGTTAGAGCACGTTGGACGGAATGTCCCCAGACAGACCGGCAGGCGTGGGCTTGTACTGCACTTTCATTTAAGCAGCCTGGGGTTGGTATGCACGCAAAGCAGTGGCGAAATGAACCCGGGACCTCCTGCGTGGAGGAGCGCCGGTGGCCGGCGGCACCCACTATGCCTGTGGTCTACGGCCTAGCGCCATGAAAGTGGTGAGGAAGAGCGTCTCTCCCCCACTGGTCCGGGCGCGGCGCTGTCTTTCCCGGGCAGACAAGTGATTATTCAAATTTTTAATGAATGTTCAATCATATTCACTTTGTGAACAATATGAAACAAGACGTGGAATATTCAATCATGATTCAATTACTCAACAGTACCACTGAAATTCAGTGACTCGACAAGGGCTACCGCGCCTATCTACACAGTTAACTTACATATGCCTGCACGAGTTACGTATGATTCAATCTAAAAATATATATAAGTAAGTGCCAAATAACAGTCCATAGTATCTCAATGATGGGAAGCAGACCTATATCTGATGCGTGAACACCCGAGATGTGTGTTGACTAACTATGATCCACAATCCTCATGTACCCACAGTAGGGCTGGAGCATATCGTTTGTAATAGTTTATCTGCAGTCCCCCAAAAGAAAATAATGGATTCATTGTGTGATGCAATGATTTCACTCATTCATGAGGTGAATCGATTCATGAATGACTCACGTAAAATAAGAATGATTCAATAAAAAAGAATTGATTCAATCGAATCAAATCAACAACGTCTGCTTCCGGGCACTGCTGAGAACTTGACTCGTCGAAATTCACGCTTCAAGCTAATCCAGCCCCGGCGCCGTCAGGTGGCTAATTTCCATGGCGCGTATTGGCCATGAGGGCCGCGCGGCGGCACCCCGGGGCACTTCCAATTTAGACTCCGGAACGTACCGCAGAAAGGCAATGCATGCCGAATAGGTCTCAAATAGCTTGGACGCTTCCGCGGCCGTTGCGCGGGACCGCCGGTTCCGAAGAGGTAGACTCATTCTGCATGAGATAGAACGAGGCAAGCTCGTCTTGCCCCTGTCCAGAGTCGAGGGAGCAGCTCCAGTGCGAAAAGCGTAGCGGGTTCGACTTTATTACGCTGGTACTGAAGAGACCATTCCCTCGCCACACTACTGAAACAGAGAGGTGCCATAGTCGCCGGCGTGCTGGACTGGCATTACCTACGCTGTAGTCCACGTCCGGCATCGGCATCAGAGGCGAGAGCGTCAAGGTGCGACCAACACCTTACGGCGGGCCGCTGCGGCAGGCGACGGTGGCAATGGCCGCCGTGGCAGCGCATCACGCACGGCCTTCGAGTCACCATGTCGCGGAGCAGGGCCCACGACTGCTGCTGCGCGGGCGGTAGAGGTCGCGGCCGGGACGGCAGAGAGCCACAGGCCGGTGCAGCGCTGCCGATCACGTAGTACCGGTACGGCGACAGGACATGGCGGCGGGCGCCGCAGCCGGAACGACGTCCGCCCGGCTGCGTGTCTTGCCCTGCGAAGCAGCGCGACCGACGACGGTAGCCGTGGTACAGTGACGCGACACGGTCGGCGTCTGGCAGTCAGGGCGACGGTCAGCCGGCCCGGGTCTTGCCCCGCGTCGGTTGACATTGTCGCCGGGTTCGCCATGAAGAAAAGACACGTTAGCATAAAGATAGTTCCGTGCCCGATACTGGGATGACTCATCCCGACCACACCAAACAGTTTGAGATGACCTCATCTCCGTGGCCATAAAATGGGACAACCTCATGCCGACCACACCAACAGTTGAGATGATTATCTGCCGTGGCCATAAAACTGGGACGACCTCATCCCGACCACACCCAACAGTTGAAGAGGACCTCATCTCGTGGCCATAAAAGGGACGACCTCATCCCGACCACACACAAGAGTTGAGATGACTTCATCTCCGTGGCCATAAAATGGGGACGACCTCATCCGACACACCACAACAGTTAGATGACCTCATCTCCGTGGCCATAAAATGGGACGAACCTCCATCCGACCACACACAACAGTTGAGATGACCTCATCTCCGTTGGCACATAAAATGGGACGGACCTCATCCCAGACCACACACAGGACAGTTGAGATGACCTCATCTCCGTGGCCATTTACAATGGAAGACCTATCCCGACCACACACAACAGTTTGAGAGTGACCTCATCTCCCGTGGCCCTAGGAAATGGACGACATCATCCGACCACACTTCTATATTTGAGATGACCTCATCTCCAATAAAGTTCACACGTAAGAACTCACCCGAGAAACAGGAGAAATGCGCTGAAGAAGCCGACTGTGTGCCAGAGGCACAGTGCACCGCACAGAGCACTTGTGACCAAGAAACAGACGGATCTGAAAAATCACGTCCGACGTCGTCGAGCGCTCGCGGGGTATTGGAGAGGAGCTCGCTCTAACCGGTTTTGAGGTCAACTGCGGCAACACACGCGTCCGTTAGGCAGTATCACAAACACTAATAGACTTGACCAGTAGGGCGGGCGCTACGCTGGCAACCGATAAAAGTGTTTAAGTGACGGTGTCCCCTAAACGACCATTTATAATGTGGCAGTGTTCCTTTAATCCCCCCTGTTGAGTGCTGTCTCTTAGACACATCATAGGGGTGTAACCGGACACACACAAGCACATTTTTACACGTGCTCACGAGCGCTGAATTCTAAAGCTCATTGTAACATAGAGCATTGCAACATGTGGTATATCGGATTGTTTTATCGGTCAAACTTGATCCACTCTTTTAAAGACGTATTAACATCAGACATGGCTTTTGAACGGCATCGTGGTATGATATGTCCGTCTCCCGTTCGCTCGTGCTGCACGCTTCGTTACCACCCATATCACAATGCTGCATGTTCAATGTAAAACTGATTTGATGGGGCTGTCGGATGGCAGAAGCCCGCCTGTAATCGGTCAAATATTTAGATCAGAATCGGTTGAGTTATTGTATTCCGAGAAGTCTGTACGGCCGGGCCCGGCTGGCTCAAATTCGAATTTAACCAGAAAACTGGCAAGAAATATAGTGCTTCGCGCCCGCTCGGTAATAAATTTGACCTCCCGTGTTAGGGATACTGTCTCGAATGATGACCGTTCTTCTACAGCCTTGGCCGTGGTTTGACTGACGCTGACAGAGAGCGCCGAAGTGGCAGGAACCAGGGTCAAGGCCGACACAATGCAGCCAATGTCACCAATTGCACTACGGCCGGGGGACCAGACCTATCCTGGCAAGAGTTCGCTTTATTACTATTCGAAGTGCCCTCAATATCAATATTTTGTGAACACGGCGTAAGTATCAGTTGAAGACCAAAGGGTGAATGGTCAATGGTGAGATGTAGCAGGTCAATAATACCAGACCAGACCGGTACGCGATTTTTTTCAACAATGTCATACTGCGCATTCGAATGCGATTGCCGAAAAAAGGCGCTCAAGCGCTGACTTTTCATTAGTTTAATGCGAACGAAATGTATCACTCGGACTCGGTTGCACTTTCAAGGATGGAGTTCGAGTGCGCAGTAGCCAGTCCAATGTCCAATGTCCAATGTCCAATGCATCGCTGACCTTTTACCGCGTACCACCTCACCGAGTCGAGGATAAAGTTTCTGACAATATTGACCTTCTACATTCTGATCATTCAGCCTTTGGCCTCCAACTGATACTCACGCTGTTTTCACAACATATCGATATTGAAGGCACTCAGCATTGATCGATGATAATAAAGCGAACTCTAGAGGCAGGGTAGGGTTGAGGTCCCGGCCGGTGCTCTATTCACTGACCGCTTTCTATGCACGCCGATAAATATTCAGACATATTATAAAAACGCGGACAGCACTTGCACTTATACTGAATTTGACAATGTGTGTCACATCGTGAATCCGGCCCCGAGAACTTACTTAATGAGCAATTACTTAAAGGGACACTGTCTGTTTCATGTAAAATTTGATATGCTATGGAGCAATCGGACTTGAATAAAACCATGAAGTCCGTTTTTTTATATTCGCACCCAGTCGCCCAATATCATTGTTCAAAGTTCAGTTTTATTCCAGTCTTGACGAGTTCGCGCACACTACGTACCAAAATAAATGATGTTTTTGCTTTAACCCGCGCCGCACTGACTGGGGGGTGTTTGAACCCGAGATATCGAAAAATGGCGGCGCGTAGCGTCGCCAAATTTGGCATAACTTATCATTGATCCTTTCCGCAAATTTGGCAAAAATAAAGTTTCATGTCGGATTAGTCAGGTCACCAGGTCAGGTCGAGTGACCCCACCTCCCAAAAAGTTTGCGGTCGTGCCATGACCATAGTTTTTAAAGGAAATAGTTCACCTTGGATTGTTTGTTTTTTTCCAACACGATTTGATTATATTTTGAAATACAGCTTATTTTCATATAGTCAAAAATAGCCATTCATCACGCCGATTCAGGACAGGAGGACGTACATTATATATTTTATCAAAACTATATGCGTACTCTGCAACGTCACACGAAATAATAAAATGACTCAGCCAATCAGATTCGAGAGTAGTCGCGTAAGATTACTGTATAGCCTCCCGATGGCCCACATTCTTGACATTCTTTGTTGATGGCCCACATTACTTCGACAAAAAGTGAAATATATTCGGCTGGAGAGCCTTTTCAGTCCAGAAAACTAAAAGCTAGGGGTTTTTCAACACGGGCTACAAAACTGCTATCTCAGTTCAAAACCCATGTTGAAGGAGAACTATTTCCTTTAAGGGATCAATATCAAACTTTTAAGATTGCATTAAGTTATCGATATCTATAAAATGTTGATCTCGGATTTTTTATATCGGTGACCTATAAGTCAACGGAGAAACATTCACAAGCTTTCTTTTTCGAGGATATCAGTCCATTTCCATCTGGATAATGTTATCATAGGATATTATGTATGATCCAAGTGCAGGTTTTGTTCAGTGACCCATGGGGGTCATATGAGGCCATCCGAGGTCACCAACGCATTTTCGTTAATAACTCTAGACATAATGCAGATAGAGAAGTGCGACTATCACCAGTGTGTTTGTTTCGTCGAGACACGACTCCCAATATGCAACATGACCTACTTGGGTCACCAATTGACCTTGACCTGAGGTCATTTTTTTAAGTTGATCTAACATGATAAAAAAATAACAAATTTCAAAGCGTCTTGACGAGACAAACACGATGGTTTAAATAGTATTACGTTATATTTATTGTATAAGATGTTATTCGCAAAAATATTTAAACAAAAAATCAGCATTTTTGAATTTAATGACCTCTAGAGCCTAAACTATTGACCTGAGGTCAAATTTGAGGACAACCAGGTCGACTGCAAATTTAAATAGCTGACGATTGTGTTTAAATGTTTGTTTCTAGATAGCATAACTCCCGAGATATTTTGGGGGTTTCTGAAGCAATGTCCTAAAACTGGAAAATTTGACCTTCGAGACCTCTGGTGACCTGAATTTTGACGTGAGCGAAAAAAACTAAATAGTTTCGAAATTATTTTTGATGACGGTTGGAAGCGTCATTTGTTTTGATCTACGTGCCATAGGAGCCGAGTAAGGAAGGGGTGTTCAAACACCCCCCAGTGGAGCGCGGGAAATGCAGAGGCCCAGTGGGGCGCGGGTCATTTAGTATCGGTCATCCGAAAAGTTTTAGACAAAAACGGAATTTGCAAAAAAATCGACAGATTAAAAAATATAGAGAGATCTGAGATCCTCATGCGGTAAGCTTTCGAGCGGAATGACTCGTCTTTTGAATCCTCCAACCCCTGCCAACGAACCATGAGCTAGGGGGATGCTTGCCCTGATGCATGGATGAGAAATACCCTGGATTGGCCACTCAGCGACAAATGTGAC